>PVKA01007303.1:7348-78649 GCA_004027165.1 Ctenomys sociabilis
TTTTTTTTTTTTTTTTTTTTTTTTTTTTTTTTTTTTTTTTTTGTTTTTTTTTTTTTTTTCTTTTTTTTTTTTTTTTTTTTTTTTTTTTTTTTTTTTTTTTTTTTTTTTTTTTTTTTTTTTCTTGTCTTATTGCATTGATTTCTGCCCTAGTATTTATAATGTCCTGCTTTCTTTGGCCTTTGGGCTTGACTTGCTCTTCATTTTCTAGGAGCTTGCAGAGCAGCATAAAATTGTTTATTTGGCCTTGTTCTGTTTTCCTAATGTGCAAATTTAGAACTATAAATTTTTCTCTTGAGACAGCTTTCAATGCATCCCCCAGGTTTCACTAAGTTGTATCTGCATTTTTATTTGATTGTAAATATTTCTTGTTCAATTTCATCTGTGACCCACTCGTTTTTCAGGAGGCTGTTATTTAGTTTCCATGTGTTTGCAGAATTTTTGCTGATTCTTTTGTCAATAAATTCCAGGTTCATTTCACTGTGGCCAGACAGTATGTATGGGGTAATTTCAGTTCCTTTTGCATTTACTCAAGAATGTTCTGTGTGTTAGTATTTGGTCTACTTTGGAGAATGTCCCATGTACAAATGAGAAGAAACTATATTCTGTTATTCAGTGAAACATTCTGTAAAGACCTACCAAGACCATTTTTTTTACAAGTGCAGTTTAGTTCTGTTATTTCTTTGCTGAAAAACTAGTTTTTGCCTAGTTGATCTAACTCTTTGTGATATTGTTGTGTTAAAGTCCCACATTACAATTACCTTATTGCTCATTTGATTTTTCATGTCTGTTACAATTTGTGCTTCTACATGCACGCATACATATTTATAATTGTTGTCTCTTCCTCTTACAGTTTTCCCTTAACAAGTATGTAGTGATCTTCTTTATCACTTTGAATGATTTTTGAAGTTGATATTGTCAGCAACCAGAATAGCTACCTTTTATCTTTTCTGATTTTCTGTGGCATGGAGTATTGTTTTCCATCCTTTGACTATTAGTCTTTGAATTTCCTTTTGAATTAAATCTGTTTGTGGTATGCACCAAATTATTGGACTTTGTATCTTAATGCACTCTGCTAATCTGTTTGATTAGTGAATTGAGGCTGTTTACACTGATGGTTTTAACTGATATATATTGGCTTATCTAGGGACCGGGGAGATGGCTCAGTAGAATAAGCACTTGCCTGGCAAGCGCAAGGGCATGAGTTCAATCCCTGGCTCTGAGAAAACAAAAAAAAAAACCCTATTAGTGTATTTGTGTGACAATATTTTCCTGCTTCTAGGTTCCATACTTTTTCCCTCTTTTCAATTACTTTTTCTGTTTGGTGGCTCCTTTTCATTGTTGTTGAAGCTGTGGTCACTTCTGTCCTTTTCTAGAATATCTGTCAGTACTCTTTGTAGGGCTGGTTTGGTGGTCATGGATTTTGTTAATGTTCATCATAGAAAGATCTTACTTCACCATTTAATTTGATAGATAATTTTTCATGGTACATCAATCTGGGTTGGAAATTATTTTCTTTTAGGACCTGAAATACTTCATTCCAAGCTCTACTTTAATTTATGGTTTATGTTGAGAAATCTGCATGAATCTGATGGGCTTTCTATTGTACATGATCTGTTGCTTCTTTCTAGCTTTTAATATTCTATTCTTTTGCTCAATTTCTGAGATCTTGATTATTATGTGTCTAGGTGTAGATTTATTGTGATTATGGCTGTGTGGAGTTTTACGTACCTCACTTATATGTATGTCAGGTTCTTTTTTTCATGTTTGTAAAATTTTCTGCTCGTACTTCTGCAAATAGTCTTTTTATGTCATTTGTGTTGTCTAGCTGCTTCACTGACACTACTTTGCATCAACTTGTAGCTGCTAAATTGTTATTTCTTGGTTCCTTGTTAGTTTTAGAAGATCATTCCTTTCACTTTCACTAGCTGCACCACTGTCTTTGAGATGTGAAAGTCTATCTTCAGTTTCATTCAAACAGTTTTGCCCAGCTTTCAATGCAGTTATTAATTTCCTGTATATCTGTTTGAATGTTTCATGCATTCTTTTTTTTTTTTTTTCTGTATTTTAGAGAAGGGTCTACAGGGTGTTCAGGGTCTCACTAATAGATCAGATTTGAAGTGATTCTCCTGGTTACAGCCTCCCAAGTGCTGGGATTACAGGTGTGGGCACCATACCCAGTCTCAATCACAGTCTCAGCGTGCCTGGTGCATGGGGGGGAGCACTGCATGTTTCATGCAAGTAGTAGTTCTTTCCTGTATTGTTCACCCAATGTTTCCATCATTTTTCTGTTCTTTATATTTTTTCAATCTATGTCTTTAGCTGTGCTAAGCAATTTTTTCATGATTGTCATGTATTTCTTTGAGCTGAGAGATTATTTTTGATCTTATTTCTTCTATAGCCTAATGGAACTGTTTCTTTCAATTGCTATCATTTGAGAAATTTCAGATGTGTGATTTCCAAATTCTTGTATGTCTTTGTCTCTGGATTTGTTCTCTGTGGGCTGGATGATTGAGATTGCCTTTTGCTCCTGCATTTTGGCATTTTTGAAACTACCAGTAACCACCCAGACTTAGCAGTGGTGAAGTATGTGCCAGTAAGATTTCTGGAACAGTGAGGGGCAGGGTAGAACTCATCAGGGCTCTCACTACTAGTAGGGGTGACTGGCTGATACTCCTCATAGAAAGCTTCACTGTAGGTGGTAGGTATGTGCTGGATTCACCAGAATCCCATGAGATGCCAAGAACGCTCCTAAGTTCTTGAAAGGTTGTACCAATAAGCACAAGCTCTGCACCTGTGTACTGGGAGGTCAAGGGATGCAGCTTGCCAGAGTCCACCTAAGTTCTTAAATGGAAAGACCAGATGCCAGGAAAGCTCTGTGCCTGCATATCCTGGGCCAGTAGATTGCAGCTTCCCAGAGTCACAGGCTGTTCAGGCTCCTCCTAAGTTCTTATAAGGTTGGACTGGCACTGGCACAAGTTCTATGCCTATGTACTAGAGTCTGAGGTCAGAGTTTACCAGTCCTACAGGCTGAACAGAGTCCTCCTAAGTTCCTAAATCGCACCAGGAAAGCCTATTTGAGTGGCTTAACTGGAATGCCTTTTGGATATAAAGGTTAGAATTTTAGATGGTTTAGGCCATAGATATTTTAATTCAGAATCAGAATTTTCTTCAATTTGGGGTGGGGTTGAAGCTGTATGACATGGAATCCCTGCTCCTGGAGAGCCAGTATAAGAATAGATGCAACATGAAAGTTCCTTAAGTTATGCATAACTGTGACCAATTCAGAATTATAAGTAAGAAATATGAGAGCCTGCTCTGGAGACCTTCCTTTCTTCAGAGGTGATATAGAATTTTCCAGCACACTTTTCCAAGTGTGAAAATTACTTTCAGATTTAGCTATACAAGCTAGGTATGATTTAAGTATTTGTAAGCTTTCTGGTGTTGAGAATAGATTTTCTTAGCTTGTGTACAATGTTGACAACTAGGTGCTCTGATCCATACATGAAAACTAAGTGCCTCAAAACCATAAGAATATGTTATTTCAAGTGGAGAAAAAAATATGTGAACCTAACAAGTCCTGTGAACAAATTCCAGAGGAATGTTACAATGAGTCATCATGCTGAGTAGGTGAAATTAACAGAATGACATTAAGATATCAGAGAAGAGAAAAAAATCCAAATAGTATAGATTAATCAGTTCAATAGTGAGAGTATCACACAAGAACAGATAATCTATTCAATGTTCTTGAAAGTAAAAATGCTAAATAATCTTCGTGATACTTACCTGACCACCTCATTTTATTACCATAAAAATCACTGAGCCACTATTCAGCTCAGTAATTAAGGAATATGGAAATGCTACAAAAATAACAGTCAATAATTTGCTGTGATGAGAAATAAAGAAGCAGAATGCTAATTGGAAGAGGATGTGGGCCTTCGGGAAGCTTTGCATTTATTTGTGATATAGAAAGTGGGATAGTTTGAAGAAGCAGGGAAGTCACATTTCTTTTGAATATAAATATTCAAAATACAGGGCCAGAGAGATAGCTCAGTAGAATAAGGACTTGCCTGGCAAGTGCAAGTGCTGGGGACTGCAAAATACAAGGGCTCTAGGCAGAGGAGGAAGAGTTGCCAGCATGACTGCAAACACCGAGAACGTTACTGTTACAGGATTAGGCAAGTACTGAGTTCAATGCTTGGTACTGCCAAAAACAAAAACAAAAACAAAAAACATGTATCTTCCTTATCTTTCATAGAAAACAGACAGACCTCTTTCTTGTATTGTAAAATATACTTTGTACGAAGAAATTAAGAAAATTGTTGTTCAATCTATTTTCTAGGTAAAGTAGGTGCAGTTTATTTTATTTTATTTTATTTTATTTTAGTTTTGTTTTTAGTAGGTGTAGTTTGAATGTGCTCCCCAAAGCATACATTTTGGAAACTTAATCTATCACACAATAGCATTGAGATGAGAATACGTGAATAGGTCCCAAAAGTTTGGCCCTACTGAGGGGTTAATGTTATCTCAAGAGTGAATTCATTATCAAGGAAGAGCTTGTGTTTTAGAAAAGTGACTGCGATCATCTCTTGCTCACTCTTGCCCATTTGCTATTCTCCACCTTTTTAATTAAGAAAAACCTCAACAGACCCAATCCCCAAGTTTTGGACTTTGAGCTGTCAGAACCACGAGACAGTGAATTTCTGTTTATAGTAACTCAAGCAGTAGTATTTTCTTATAACAGCACCCAATAGACTAAGCAGAAAGCTGGCATTAAGAATTGGGGCTATCGCTGCAATACATGAAAATGTGTAAGTGGCTTTGGAACTGGGTAGTGGGAAGAAGCTGAAGTGGTTTGAAAGCACAAGGGGCACAAGCTGGGCCTACCATGAACAGAACAGGAAGTCAGTGCTGGGGAAGGCAAAACATAAGGGCTCTAGGCAGAGGTGGAAGATTTACTGGCACAATATTGCAAATACCGAGAGCATCTATACTGAAGAGTTGTTACAAGATTAGGTAACCTGAGACCTCTACACCCAGCTTTCTCACCAGTGTGCTAGGATGCTGGAGATGGAGCTAGGGACTATTGTGTTATTTTTATTTTAAAATTGCTTTCCTTCTTGAGTTTTGAAGTTTTGAGTCATTGCCTTTTTCTTGATTGTTTCTTCTTGGAATAGGAATGCCTATCCTATGCCTGTTCTGTCATAGTAGTTTGGTAGTGGGTAACTTGTTTAATTTCAGACACAGAGCTGAAGGGTTTTTCCTCAGGGGAAATTGTGCCTTGAGTCTGAGCCATACAAACAGACAAAGCTCTGGATTTAAAACCTTCCAGTTGGTGAGGGAATAAGACCCTGTGACTCATGCAACAGAATGCATTCACTGTGCCTGTGAAAAGAACATGAAGGGCTAGAAAGGGGTGGTATGGTTGACAGATGTTTTCCAATGTTCCTATGGGTGAAACATAAGTTCTGATGAAATTATGTAGAAAAGCGAGTCCTTGAAGAGCTACTTAGGACAGAAGCCTTTATCTTCAGCAAAGTGTTGAGGATGTTATCACAGGAACACGGGGGGGAGGGGGAGGAGAGTCCCTGCCAACAGAGTAGGTTTATGATAAAACTGAGTTCATTCTCTTCTTGATCTCTCTTCCCTATGTTGTGCTCTGACACCTCCAGCAAGTGACACAGCAACAAGCCCCGGACCCGATACTGCCCTTGACCATCGATGTTCCAGCCTCCAGAATGGCAAGGAAAATCAGTTCTGTGCTCACTGCAAATCATCTTTTCTGTGCTGTTCTGTGTCAGCAGAAAAAGATGAACCAAGAAAATAACACTCAGTATCTTCTGAGAGGGAGAGGGAAGAAGCTCACAGAAGCCTGAAGAAAGGAGAGGTAGTTTAAGAGATAACTTAGAGAAATTAAAGTCATGAGAAAACCACCATCAACTAAAAGTTCAGTGTTAAAGCTAGAAATGAATCTATGATAATACAATGAAGTTTGCTATGTTTTTTTGTTTTTTTTTTCTCCAGGACTGTTCATTAAGAGGACTTAGGGTATGGAATGCAAATTAATACACATACAGAGGGAGAGAACAGCATTTATAGGACACTTGCCACTATCTTTGTTATTGAACATAAGTGTGCACATAGTAAGATGAAATCAGGAGTGGCTACAATGTGCACGAAGGGGAGGTGGTCAATAATAATGTGGTTTAAGCAGCATCAAAAACATTTTAATACATATGCTTGGAAAGGTTGTATTCTATGGTTTCCTCTTCATTTGAGGAATTTTTTGTGCTTCTGAATAACTACTTTGAAGATAATGATACACAGTGTTAACTATTGTTATTCTGTTATGCTGTCAAATTTTCCATAAATTTTTCATAAAATGAAAACCAGTAATGGAAAATTCTTCCACTAAATGTGCCTGTTAGCAGTACATGTATAGATCACCCAAGGACTCTGTGTATGCAAGGAAAAGAGGTACTCAGCACAAATGCAAAGAAGGTATCTTGGTTTTGATAATCTGTTTTTATAAATTCTGAACAATACAGGGAAATAGCTAATAAGGATTTCTCACAACATACAATAATACCTCAGTTCATGAATATTTATGTTCATGAACAATTCAGCTTACAGAAACCTTTGGCAAAAACTTGCTTTGTGAACTCCATGCGGGGTGGCAAACACAAATGGGGCAACCTTCCCCAGAATTGTGGAATTAAGTTTATGAACTGAGGCACCACTGTAAATATTAAACTGCCACTGTAAATTTAACTCATTTAGCTGGGAGATGAGGTAGACTTACAGCAGTACAGACACAGAGCCATACCCCACAGTGGACAGTACTCGCCTACACCGGGCAGGAAGCAGTGTCCTGCCCTGATCTACAAATAATAGTACCTGTGCTTTCAGAGCCTCAGGCAAGCAGATGCTGTCAACTGACCAGAACAGACTAATTAGCCATATTCAGCCTGAGATGACTGCAAAACTCAAGTTTTTGAAAACATGTAGGGATTTTGCTTTCCAATGCCAGGTTTGTGCTAAGCACATCAGTACTTTAATTCTAAATGGTATTTCTTATTTAAAAAACCATAAAATAGTTACAAGGTCCAAAAAGTAGTCTGTGGAATGATTTAGGTTATGCAGGCTGAGTAGAATACTCTATGGATAGTTAAGTTAAATGTGCCATAGCTGTCAAAAGCTGAAAACTCATGTCTGAGTATTTTCTTCTCTGTTATTTGTAATGTATCTTATATTTTCACACTTCTTTGAGCAGCAAATGTACAACACCTTAATTATTACTATTTAGGAAATTTATTATGAGTGATTTATTGGCAAGTTAATGAATTATATATGTAAAATGATACAAGTTTCCTTAACTTTTCAAATATTATATGACTGCACATTGGCTTAATATTTCCTCACCATGAGGAAGCAAAAATTTATAATAGAACTTAAAAGAGAATTACAATTAGATTTATAAAACTTCACAATGAACTTTGCATTTATTCTATATTGTGCATATTTATTTATATCAATTAACTGCCACTTGAAATGCTAATGGAGTTAGTCCTATCTTCCCATAGACTTAAACAAATCCTTTGCTCACTTAGGGTATGCAGAATCAGAATGGTTGTCCAACCTTTGTTAGCGGCCCTAAGTTATGATCAAATTATGTTCATTTATGATCAACCTGAATTCCAATTTTCAATTATCAAACCAAGCTTTTGAGCTTAGTACAAATCAAACAGCATAATGTACAACTGGCAAAAGTTACAGAATTGATTGGATTAGCTTTCAACAAAAATATAAAAATATTTTTGATGACATATGTCTGTAATCCTAGGTCTCAAGAGGATGAGGCAGGAGGATCATTGTTAGTCTGAAGTCAGCCTAGGCTACAAAGTCAGTTCAAGGCCAGTCTTAAGTGTACAGTGAAACTTGTCTCAAAAAGACAATCAATCAATCAATCAACACAATAAATAAGGTTTTTCCCATTTCTTTTGTACATTTGTCATCTGTATGTTCAGAGAACTGGATTAATCAGGTCCTCTTATCCTTAATTCATTAGGAGTCTTCTCTCTCACCCTCTATTCTTTCCTTATTTCTATTCTTTATTTCAACATCTTTATGCTGAATTAACTATTCATGAATCTCAACTAAAACATGTTAGTTTGCCATAGGTTTTAGTTTATGCTCTGATTGCTGGCAACTTGGAGAGTTGCTCTCATTTTCAAAAGAGAGGGAGGTTGGTGACAGACACCAAGATGCATTCAGTTGTTGAATAGGATTTCAAATGGTGGAGATGATATATATTATTTAGCACTAACTTATGAACACTTGGTATTTTGCTATCACAAATAGTGATGGGACATTTTTAAATTAAGTAATGTTTGGTCTTGCACAGACAGAGGGATTTCTTCTGGGTGTGCATGTGTTTTTTAATGTATTTGGTATAGTGTCTCACTATGCAGCTTGGATTCCTAGTGATCCTCCTGTTTTCAACCTCCCAGCACTGGAATTACAGGCATGTGCTACCATACCTGGTCTAGGTGGCTAGTTCAGCACATCTAGAGGTGGGCCAATGTGGCATGTGGTGCTGGCGATCAAACCCTAGTCCCTGGGCTTGCCTAAGCAGGCACTTAGCCCACTGAGCTATCTTGTCAGCCCTTTGGGTGTGTTCTTGCAAAGGCTTTTACTACTTCCTAGAAGACTTACTGATATTTGATACAAATATTTGCCAGGATTTAGTGGTCATAAATTAAAAATAAGGAACAATAGGTAGTTTTCTTCTTCCAATGCCATTTTTAAAATAACATGACCTAATTTGGTAATGCACATAAGAAATGTAAAAAAATTACTTATAAATGGCCTAATTGTACTTTGAGAAGCTAATTTGTTAAAGAAAAGTACATTTTGTCTTGATATCCCCCATTTTGTTTTCTGAGTAGTAAATCATTTTAAACTGAATATCATCATATTTATAACCTGAGTTGTTAAGTATACAATGCTATCAGTAGATTGATAAAAATCAATTTATCTGGCAATATTTTCAATGTTTACTTTATTATAAAGAACAACTTTGAAATAAGACCTATTTATAATGATACATCTTCATGTTCATTGACATTTATCTTTACTTCTTAGATTCACTAATTTATATATTGCAATATAGTTTTTTGTATTATTTCTTCTCACCTTATTACTTTCATTCTGTATTTTAGGGAAAGGTGTACAACGTGTTCAGAGCCTCTCTACTAGACTGGACTCATAGTGATTCTGTTTATAGCCTCCCAAGAGCTGAGATTACAGGCACATGCCACCATGCCTAGTCTCAATTCCAATCTCAGTGTTCTGGGGGTGGGGCCAGCATGGCAGCCTGGGAATCAAACCCCAGGCCCCTGTGCCTGCTTGCAGGCTCATTTTATTACTTTCATAACTGCTACAATGGTGTTACTTTTATTTCTAAAATGTAACTGGTGAAGTCAAATCATTTTGCATCTTCTGGAAGCAAGAATTGAAGCTAGATACGTAACTGCCTACTCTGAAGCATACTCAGCTTATAAACATGATCTTCATGATATATGCCTTGTGATACGCTAATGGGTTTTCCATATTATCTTGGAGTAAGAGCTTAACTTGATGAGCCTCCTTCAGATTGTTCACAAAGCCTGGCATCAATCTGCCAGAACTGCTCATATTTACTCTTTTCTTCATTTGCAGGGCAAAAATAGAGGTAAGGTATGTTTGCATATAATCCCTTTGGAGACACATTAAAATGTAATATCTCTGTAGTGTCCAAGGACATTATCTCTGTAGTGTCCAGGGAAAGGATGATCTATACATGGTCACTGGAAATTGAAGCAAAAGTAAACCAAGTCTTTATGTCTTGTTTTCTTACACTCGTTCCTTTCTGTTTTGATAACTCTATTCTGTAGAGCTGATGAGAAATAAAAGCACACACTCAATACCACTTCAAATGGGCAGAACACTGGACCAGCCAGTGCTGTGCTGCACTGGCACCCAGTCCTTCTCGTAGAATTGCATATTATGGGTTATGATAAACAAAAGCAAAACATTTAATTTTTTTAAAAAGAATACAAGCTAATAAAGAAAAAGCATTACAAATGATACAAAATTTCATTAGACAAAGTAACAGGAATTCAACAATGGTTGCTATATTGAGTATTAACTTCAAATTAGTTGTTTAGGTTACCAGATATAAACCTGAAAAATTGGTTTTAAAAAGAAAACAACAAAGTTGTATCAAATTAAAAAGAAAAAAAAATTAAGCATTAACTGCTTCTTTCAATAGACCAGCATAAGTCAGTAGTACAATTTTTCAAGCTATTATGCATATATACGTATCTTTTCTCCCATCTTCAAGACTTTATTCACTCACTTATTCAGGGTAAATTAAATCATATAAATGCAGTATGAAAATATCTTGTCTTTTTCTGTGGTGTTTGTTCAATATACAGAATATCAAACATTCCTTTCTCAAAACAGTACTTTCTTTTAGATACTAGAACCAGGGGAATATGCAACATTTTGGTCACAGATTATCATATAACTCTTGAGGCAGAGCTGTTCTTCAATGACTAATATGACAAGAGACAGTTGTCAAGTGTGGAAAAGTCTGAAATTTCTATTGACCCTGTACATACTGCAAATTGGATGAGACACAAATTACTTGCAGAGACAATTAGAAAAGGAAATGTTTACCATAGAAATCATTTTAAACATGGAGATGAGGTTTCTCATTCAGGATAGAAATTTAGCATTATCCATAATGAACCTAATGTAACCTGGGCTGTTACAGTACTCACAATTTATATGAGAGTTTTTCCCTCAAGGAAAGACACTTGGCATATCTCATCTCTGTTTACATCTAGGAACCAGCAACTAGGAAATAAGACAGTTAAATAAAAAATTACAGTGGTTACACGTCTAGATATGTACATCAGTATTTAGTTACTAATCCCAAGATAGGAGAGTTACCTAGACTGGATGTAGGTCTGAGTGTTCCAGACTTTCATTTCTCCACCTACTGGAGCACAGGTCACTCACAGGTTGGGATAATAACTGCAATGTGGAATGTGCTCTGATATTCCTAATTTCGAGTGCAAGAGAACAAGAAAACATGATATGTTAATGAATGTACAAAAGTGGAGCCAGCAATTACTGACCATTTACTGTATGTTAGAAATAGCACCCATCTCCCTGTGCAAAGCACTAAAGGCTGTTCACAATATGGTGCTCTGTAAGAGACTCCCTACACTTTTTTCAACAATAATTTTAGATCATCAAGTATTTTGGATTTGCTGCTTGATCTTCTTCCTGATTGTATCTGTCATCTATAAAATTCAGGCAATGCTGCAGTATCAGCATTTTGTATTTCTTTCACTAATTCAGTACAGATGATGGCTTTACAGAGTCATCAGTGCATTTCTGTCAAGAGCTTCTGTATTTCTTGGGGTGCAATATCAAAGAGCAGGAAGTGCGATGCACGAGCCTGCCCACAGAGGCAAGGAGGGTTGCCAGTAGAGTTGTCTGTGAAGTCACCAGTGCAAGGGGCACACAAAATTCAAGTACAGCTCAGGTGGGTCAGATGGGAACAGTGTGCTGTAGCTTAAGTTGTGAGGAATGGTGGTGTTTGGTGCAAACCAACACACAGTTTTAATTAACATGAGATCTATTTGATTGATGCATTTTATCCAGTAATGTCTGAAGTATCATTGGAAATCCAAGAGATCTAGTGGAGGAAAATGTTTGAAGTTTGTTCTAACCAAATGTAGAAAATTTCACAAAAATAAGTAACAGTAAAAGGACTTAACAATCAGCAATTCTATGGTACAGAAACTACCTCTGCTTAAGGGAATCAAAAAATGATGTCACTGTTTAAAGAACATAGATTCTACTAGAAAGATGAAGTATTGGGTTCAGAAAAAGGCAAAAAATAATCTTCAGTGTAGCAACAGGAACTGTCATTCAACTGTCCCATCAATCTGTTGCCACCATGATACACTACAGCTGATTCTAGTGATTCTGCACAGGACTCTCATTCTTGAGAAGGAGTTTTCAAGTACTTCAGTTTCAATAACTCTCAACTAGGTTAAGAGCAGCACTTTGACTTTCAACCGTAAAAAAGACTATGCCTAATCAAGATAGGAAGTTCAGCATGCAAAACAGAAGCAGAAAAACTAAGTGGGGGCCCTGGTGTATTGCATGTTGGTAGGAAAGGGCCTCCAAATTACACAGATCATTGCTGACTTCAGACCTCTGAACAATGGAGTCATCAATGGTATGATAATAAGGTAAATAACAAAGCACTCTGAGAATTTTTATTTGCAAACAATTTTGGCTAAACTATGGCTAACATTTATTGACTATCAGTCACAGTGGCCATGAAATAGAAACTGAACCCAAGAGGCACAGATGAGAAGTGAACCCTAGTAAAACTATGAAGTCTACGTAGAATATAGAAATGCTTGAAAAAGAAATAGGAACAGATATACCTGAATAATAGCCTTAAACTCTGTGACTCTGCACAAGTTCTTTATACCTGTTTGCTCAATTATCAAATGTGATGAACAGAAGTAGTAATGTTGCCTGTCATGCAGCGTTGCCAGGATGGAGTATGTGAATATGTGGGAAGTTCTTGATATGGTGCCTGATATGAAACACACAGTGTCACTTCCTCTTCTTAATGGAATTTTTAGTTGGGGCTCACAAAGTGCTTTATACACATATCATTTCATTTTGTTTACATAAACAAGCCTATTGTGATATCATCCTTTTAAAACATTTTTCGAAGAGAAGTTGAAGATTTAGCTATATGATAGAGATGGAGTGGCATTTTACTTTATAATTACAGCATCATCATCTTCTAGTAGACCTGGTTAGATGTATAGAAAGTATCACTGAAGATCTCAATGAGGACAGAAAAGAGAAAAATTTCCAATGCTGGCTGGTGATATTTAATAACAGTGGATATTTATACATTTTACAATTTTAATGTAATTATTTATGCATATAAAGGAAACAAAATTGTCTACCAGAAATAAATAGTACTCTGTGTTCTTCATATTCTAAAACTGAAAAACAGATGCTGGTATAATGAAATGCGGGCATTAAACTCCTTGTGTTCAAGGAATGTGGGCAACACTGGCCTTCTGCCAGCTACCCCACCCCACCCGTATCCTTTGCTGAGTTGTCCCTTCTAAATATGTTCTGTAGACTTAGGTGGAAAACACAGACCCTTTTCAAATGACGATGCAGTATTGATCCAGTGATGATAGAGAGCACAAGTCCTCACATCTCTCTTGAGGAAAAACAAGAGGTATGTAAAGCGTTTGGAGGAACATACCACAGAGATAGCTTAATTAATTCTGTGCCTGATTTTCTGCAATATATGGAGGTAGGCAGGCACTGACTTATTTTATAAGATGGGATAAAAATACCAGTCACTGTCACCAAGACCATACTAATCAATTCTAGTCATGAAGGAGATTTAAAGGGAGGTTTCTGTCATATAATTTTACTTAATAGACTGTACATTTCCTACCACTGTAATTATCACAATTGCATCCTGCATCTGCCTAGAAAGAACATTTTAAGGAGTACACGCAAACCAGAGTTCTCTGTCAGGGTAACTTCACTGGTTACACCGAGTCTCCACTTCTGATTAGAACCATGGTGGCTCCTTGTAGCTGAGAGCGCAGATGCTGATCCAGATCTGATGCACCTAGTGGCATCCCAGCTGTTTTCCCACACAAGTTATCCACGTGTTCTGCGCTTGTATTCTCATTTATGCAAGATAACAAGCTACTTACCTTAGATGGCGGGTGAAGGAGGAAGCCAAGCCACAAACATAAAGAGCCTCATGTAGTGCCATGCCTAGAGCATGGGCTCAGTAAATGCCAGGGTATCATACTTTCGGCCTCAATCAGGTGCTGGTGCATTGCTCAGTTTGTGGCATGTATGTGCAAGACTTTCTGTGTAAAATGAAAGTATCACGTGAACCAAGAGTGCTTATACATTATGTATGCCTTATACTTTCACTTGGGGGCAGTGCCATATATTTACCTGGAGTTGGAGACCTCCTCTCATGTCTACAGTTCTTTTTATCTTTCTTGCTTACTAAGTAAAGTGGCTGCATTCTCTTCGTGCTTGCTCTTTTCTAGATTTATCAACTTGAAAGATACAGGTCTTGCAAGTAGTTGTAAACTTCACTTCCTGGTCACACGCTGGGAGAAGGCAGTGAGCCATTAACTCCAAGCCCAGCAGCAACACAATCAGGGCTGCAGAGGCCCCGATGCTGTAGGGGGGGAATGGGCCATGATGAGTCCTCCGTGCTGGGTGGGGTAAGAAGGCTCAACTTGTGTTTCTAGAGAAACGCTAAAACTACTCCCGAACAGGGTTTATATCCAGAGGCTTTGAATCTCTCCTAATAAAATGATCCTTAAATTTGAGTGAGAAATAAGAAAAAAATATATCCCTCTTCCTGGTGGCTGTCTGGCATCTGTAGTGTTCTTAGGATGAATAATCATGCATAAGAGTGGAAGGTGGATACGTTGTTCAAGCTTCCCACCCCCACCTGTCAGGGTCAGCACCCTCGGGCAGCTCTGCAACTCAGAACACAGTGAAGCCTCCAGTTGCAGTGCTGCGGTAGGCACCACCTATTATTAAGTTACATCGCACCACATTCCAGAAGGATGGATGCTGGACAGCTCTGAGTATAGCGTTGAGCAATAAAACAATGTTTATAACCAAACTACATTTATCATATGCATAAAAGTCTCCTGAAGTAAGAAGAGTCTGGTGTCTCCTGGGCTATAACCAATATCTCAAGCAAGGTATCTGAATATCTCTGTACATTACCCCACATCAGTCCCAGTGAAAACAACTATAATCAGTTTACATCCCTAAAACTCAGATGAAAATGCAAAATTTTATGAATAGGGAATCATGTATTTTAGAAAAAGACACCAAATCTAAGCATGGATATGTCAATTTTAAAAAAGTTTTTAATATTTATCT
Source organism: Ctenomys sociabilis (assembly GCA_004027165.1). Lineage (NCBI taxonomy): Eukaryota > Metazoa > Chordata > Mammalia > Rodentia > Ctenomyidae > Ctenomys > Ctenomys sociabilis. The sequence goes on from PVKA01007303.1 coordinate 22,385, forward strand.
ATTAGTTACATAAGTGAATAATTGAAAACATTTTCCTTCCTAGAAATTTAAAGGGGCTGGGGAAAGAGCACAGAGTCCTGAGTTCGATCCCTGGTAGTGCAAAAAACAAAAACAACAACAAAAACAAACAATTATGGCATACTCAGGAAAAGCTACCAAACATAAAATAACTTTGAGTGATAGCATCACTGCTTTCTGGATGTCTATACATGCATAACCCTCCTCCTCCTTCGGCCAAAACAATGAGCGCACCTTTGGTAGCATTAGAGTCCCATGGAGGACCTGACAGAACACACTGCTGGGCTGTGCACACCAGCATTTTTGATTAGTAGTAAGAACTGAGTGGAGGCTTTCAGTGTGAATGCCTCACAGGCTCCAGAGCATTCAGGACTGCTGCTGCGACTGGCCTGGGGCCCACCTCGGAGCACTACAGTTTCTCTACAGGACAGTACTGCAACCGCGAGATGGACCATAGAGCCATTCAAGACACCAATGGAGGTAGACCAGAAGCCCACCTACCATTTGAAGCACCTATAGTAAAACTGATGTTAATAAATTAAGATAAAATGCTTTAAAATAAAATGAATTCAGAATGTGTATCTATGAATTATAAAACAGAAGTATTTTTAAAAATTTATTTATTTATATTTTATTGAAGTACAAATACCAATGAGACAGTTTTAAGATACCTTGACAAAATGGATTCAATAAATTAATACATTGCGAACAGTTTTCATAATATTCTGGTATTGTGAAAGGTGCATACGTGATATACTCACTGACATTATTATAGCAGATGTCTCTTATCAGTAAATTAAGAGAGTGTAGCTGTTTATGCATCTTATTTTTTATACCTGAATTATATCAAAGATTCAATAATTAATACTTTCTAACTTGTTATTTTCCTAGTGATTGTCCATAGTACTAGAAGTGGACATAATATCCTGTCCAACCACCATTAGTGCAAATCTTGCCTATCATACAATTATGTACAAGTACAGCCTATCTATCGCAACTGTACTGTCCATACAAACACATCATGATTCTTCCTTTCTATACCCCTTCCTTTGTCTAGACCTGTCAAAGATGGGTACTCCATTGTCATTCAACCAATTTAGGGGCCTGAACACGATGACACAATTCAACACAGTCCAGTATTCCACAAAAATAGTGAGTTATCTGAAGAAGTTGTCGACCATAGCCAGTTACAGCTCAACTTATTATTATGGCCCCGTGGTGTATACTTCATTTTTATACTTTTCTTCCTGGATTGTTAAGACCTAGATAGATCAAGACTTATATACCAACACATGTACTTTTTGATTTTGATGAGGTCTGTGAAGTCCCCTCAGGGTTTATCTTGTAGTCCTGTACCTTATTCTGTAGACCCTTTGTCTGTGTCATCCATGACGATGAGTCATAGCCAATGCTTGACCAGTTTGCTCTCTGTGAGAGCGTGAGAGAAATTTTTCTTTCCATGTGGCCCCCCTAGGCTCACAATAGAACTTCAATCTCTTCCTTCTGTGGCTCCATAATCTCCTTGTTCAGAAAATTTGGGGTTCAACTGAGTTTCATGATGTTGCAGTACAGGTTCTCCTATGTCCTGAGTGTTTGCTGACTTTGAAAGGCTAGGGCCAAAATGTTGGCTGGGCCGGGGGTGGTGGCGCATGCCTGTAATCCCAGCACTTGGAAGGCTGAGGCAGGAGGATTGTTGTGAGTTCGAGACCAGCCTGAGCTATAAAGTGAGCTTAAGGCCAGCCTGAACTACACAGTGAGACCCTGTCTCAAAAAAGACAAAAAAAAAAAAAAAAAAAAAAAAAAATGTTGGCTGGCCTTGTGGCTCTTCTATTTCTCCAGTTTTTATCTGTGAACTTAGGTTGTTAACCATCCAGAAGAAAAGCTGATTAGTATCCTGCAGCATATGCCATTCACTTTGCTTTATCTGACTCAATTGTTTTTAGTTGTTGTTGCACATTTCCATTGGTATTTCTTCTTTTTGCTTCTTATACTAGGGAAACTATACAATATTTACACATGTGTGTTTAGTTTATTTCACTTATGAGCATATGTTCAAGTGGCATCCACTTCAGTATAAATGTTTCAAGCTTATCATTCTTAACAGTTGAGTAACACTCCATTATATAGAAATAACACATCTTTTTCAACCATTCCTCATGTGACGGACATCTTGGTTGTTTCCAAGATTTTGCTTTCACATATATATCACTATGATACAATGTTTTCAGTTACTTTGGGAAAATTCCCAGTAAGAGAATAGCCAGCTTGAATGGTATTTCTAGTCCTCCTCTTTTGAGGAGATTCCACACTGACCTCCACAATGGTTGTACCAGTCTACATTCCCACCAGCAGTGGAAAAGGGTTCCCTTTTCCCCACATCCTCTGCAACATTTGTTGTGGGTTGATTTCCTTATGATAGCCATTCTTCCTGGAGTGAGATGGCATCTCACTATTGTTTTTATTTGCATTTCATGGATGGCTAGTGATGCGGAACATTTTTCTATATATTTATTTGCTTCATTAAATTTGTCCTCAGAGAAGTATGTATTCATCTCAGATGCCCACTTCTGAATTGGGTCTTTAAATTTGCGGGCCCTGTTACATCTTAGTTCTTTAAAAATTCTAGACAGCAGACCTTTATCTGATTGCTTGTTAGATTTTCAAAATTTGTGGGTTGTCTTTTCACTTTGTTGACAATTTCTTTTGATGTGCAGAAACTCAAGAAGAGTTGATCCCAGTTCTTGTTTCTTTCAAGTGTTTCCCATGCAAATATATGTTTGTTCATGAACTCTTTACCTACCCCTATGTCTTCAAGAGTTCCTCCTACTTTCTCTTCCAGGACATTGAGTATTTCTGTTCTAATGTCTAGATGTTTAATCCATTTTGAATTTAGCTTAGTGCATGGTGATAGAGCTGGGTCAAGTTTTAGTTGACCGGCATGTAGAAAGCCAGGTTTTCCAGAACCATTTGTTAAAGAGGCTGTTTTTCTTCCAGTAAGCTTGTTTGGTCCCTTCGCAAAGATCTATTCCATTGATCCTCAGGTCTATTTTGTCGTTAATACCATGTTGATTTTATCACAGTGACGTTGTAGTATAATTTCAAGTCAGGAATTGTGATGCCTCCTGCCTTGTCTTTATTGGCCAAGATTCTCTTTGCTATTCTAGGTCATTTGTGGTTCCAAATAAATATTAGGAACAATTTCTTTGGGCCTGGGAGGTATGTTGGTGGCAGTTTGATAGGTATTGCATTAAATCTGTACAGCAATTTTGGGAGTATGGCCATCTTCCTGATGTTGGTTTTTTCTATCCAGGAGCAGAGAATATCTTTCCATTTTCTGAAGTGCAGTATAATCTCTTATCTTAGGGTGTTGTAATTTTCTATGACAAGATCTGTGATTTCTTTTGTTAAGTAAATTCCAAGGTATTTCATTTTCTGAGGTTCTATTATAAAAGGTATGGTTTCTATTGTTTCCCTTTCAGTGTGCTTATTACCTGTGCAGAGGCATGCTATTGACTTTTGAGTACTGACTTTGTATCCTGCTATGCTACTGAATTTCCTTATCAGTACTAGTACTTTCTTGGTGGAATTTTTGGGGTCGTCCAAGTAAAGTATCACATCGTCTGCAAACAGTGATAATTTAATTCTTCTTTACCTATTCTTATTCCTTTTGTTTCTCCCTCTTTTCTAATGGCTGTTGCTAATGATTCAAAGACTACTGAATAGGAGGGGTGATAGAGGACATCATTGTCTTGTACCTGATTTAAGAATAAAAGATTTCAGTTTTTCCCCATTTAGGTTTATATTAGATTTTGGGTTGTCATAGATGGCTTTTATCAAGTTAAGGTAAGAGTCCATCTATTCCAATTTTCTGTAGGATTTTGAACATGAATGAGTGTTGGACTTTGTCAAAAGCTTTTTCCTGCATCAATTGAGATGATCATGTGGTGTTTAGATTTCAGTCTATTAATGTAGTGAATTACATTTATAGATTTTTTAATATTGAACCATCCTTGCATCCCTGGGATGAATCCTACCTGGTCATGGTGTATGATCTTCTTGATGGTTTGCTGTATTCTATTTGCCAGTATTTTTGAGTATTTTTGTGTCTGTGTTCATGAGGAAGATTGGCCTGTAGTTCTCCTTTTTTGTTGTGTCTTTCCCTGGTTTTGGAATCAGTATTATACTTGCCTTGAGAAATGATTTTGAGAGGACTGGTTTCTTTTCAGTTTCATTGAGTTTGTGGAGTGTTTCTCTTGCCTCTTTTTGATGAGGTTGGCTAGAGGCTTATTTAGTTTTATTTAGTTTTTCGAAGAACCAACTTTTGATTTGTGGATTCTTTGAACTGTTTTCTTCATCTCAATTGAATTAATTTCTGCTCTAATCTTTATGATTTCTTCCCGTCTTTGTGCTCTGGGTTTTGTTTGCTCTTCTTTTTCTAGTTGTTGGAAGTGCAACATTAGGTTGCTAATTTGTTCCCGTTCTGTTTTCCTAATATGTGAGTTCATAGCTATGATTTACCCTCTAAGAACTGCTTTCATTGCATCCCATCAATTCCGGTAAGTTGTGCTTGTATTTTCATTGAATTGTAGATACTAGTGAATTTCTTGTTTAATTTCTTCTGTGACACATTGATTGCTGAGTAGGTTGTTGTTTAGTTTCCATGAATTTAGCAGGTTGTTCTGGTTTGTCATTTCTTTCCAGTTTCCTTACACTGTGGTCAGATAATATGCACAGGATAATTTGTTTATTCTTGCATATACTTAGGCATGACCTCTGGACTAGTATGTGGTCTAATTTGAAAAATGACCTGTGTGCAGCTGAAAAAAATGTGTATTCAGCTGTGGTTGAGTGGAACATTCTGTATATTTCCACCAGGTCTATTTGTTCCAAGCCCTGGTTCAGTTCTTTTACTTCCTTGCTAATTTTTTGTCTGGTTGTTCTCTCTTTTTGAGATAAGGGTGTGTTAAGGTCTCCTCTTAAGATTGTGTTGTCACATTAGGTTTTGCATGTCCATTAAGATTTGTCTTATATTCTTGGGTGCTCCTTGTTTGGTGCATAGATATTTATGAGTGTTACCTCTTGCTCTTGAATTTTTCCCCTGACCAATATATTCTGGCTTTCTTTGTGTCATTTGATCATTCTTGGTTTGAAGTTGAGACTGGCTAAAAACAGAATTGCTACTCCGGCTTTTTTCTGAGATTCTGCGGCATATAGTATTGTTTTCCATCCTTTGACTTTGAGCCTATGAATGTCCTTTTGAGTAAGTGTGTTTCTTTTATACAGCATATTGTTGGATTTTGTTTCCTAATCCACTGTGCCGGTCTATTTCTCTGAATTGCAGAATTGAGTCTGTTTACATTGATGGTTATAATTAAAATGTGTTGCTTTATGTTTGTCATGATATTTAGCTGGTGTTGTTCATTCCTTTGTAACCTGTGTTTAATTGTCTGTCCTGTGTAGTGGGTTCCTTCCATTCTCATTCATGGAGTTCTGGTCATTGTGGTCTCTCTCTAGATCATCTTTCAGGAGCCTGTGTAGGGATGGTTTTGTCATCATGAAATTCTTTAGTTGTTCTTTGTCGTGGAAGTATTTCACTTCTCCATCAAACTTGAAACAGAGTTTTGCAGGGTATGATAGTGTGGGCTGTAATTTGTTTTCATACAGGACTTGAAGAATTCTGTTCCATGCTCTCCTTGCCTTCATGGTTTGTGTAGAGAAGTCACCTGTAATTCTGATGGGTTTTCCTTTGAATGTGATCTGCTTCTTCTCTCTCACACCTTTTAGTATATTATTTTTGTGTTGGATTTCTGGGTCCTTAACTACTATATGTCTCAGTGTGTTATTACTTGGGTTGAAGTTATTTGGTGTTCTTTATGCTTCAGTGACCTGGATGTTGGATTGTTTCCTCATATTTGGGAAGGTTTCTGAAATTATTTCTCCCCAAATTCTTTTTATGTCATTTGTATTCACTCCTTCATTCTCGTTGATACCAATTATTCTCACATTGTTCATCCTGGTGTCGTCTTGGTGATGGATTATTTTTTTCAGCATCCTCGTTGTTTTTAAGAGATCCTTTCTCACCTTTTCACTAGCTCCACTATCATCTTCAAGATCTGAAACTCTGTCTTCACTTTCATTCAAACGGTTTTGTAGACTTGTGATTGATATTTTTAGTCCTTCTATGCCTGTCTGACTTTGTTTCATGCATTCTATTTCTTTTCTGTACTGCTCATTCAAGGAATCCATCATATTTCTGGTCTCCTCAATTTTTTTATCCATGTCTTTTTTAGAGGTAGTTATTCATTCTTTTTCTGCAGTGCTTCTTCCAAGTTGGGTTTCCTCTGTATATTTCTGGACTTGTTTCTGTATTTCAGATGCTATGATTTCAAAGAATTCTTTTTTTTCAAAGAATTCTTCTTTTGTCTCAGAAATTATTTCTACTTTGAGTTCCTCATGACCTTTCTGCTGTTGTGTCTTTGCTTCAGATGCTGCTAATTCATGTTTCAGCTGTAATAGTGCTCTCTTCACTTGTTCTGGGTAAGCATTGTTTTTCACCCCAATGTTTCTGGAATTGATTATTTCAGATACTATGTATTCAGATATTTCTTTTTTGATTTGGGGAATTATTTCTCGTCTGATTTCCTCTATACCTTTCTGCTGTTGTTCCTTTGCTGTTGTACCTGTTAATTCATTCATTACAGCTGAGTTAGTATCCTCTACCCTTACTGGTGTACTCAAGGTCTGGGATTGTGTTTTTCTCCTTGTGTTTGTCATTTTGTATACCACTGACCTCTGACCTTTGGTGTAGAGCTTTGGTGCAGCTAGCTTGTTATGAGATTCGGGTGCCAGTCTATTAAGTTTGCGATTATCTCGTTATGCCTTGCCTGGATCTAGCTGTTGTGTTCAGTTCCTTTTTGCTGCAGCTCCTGTGGTTCCCTGGTCAGGTGAGCACAAACTGAACTGGGATGCAGAGCAAGTAATGAAAATTCCCACTGACTTGGCTGGCTTATGGGTGAGGATCAGGAAAATTGCTGGAGTCAGCCCTCCTGTGTCAGGCAGGTCGCTCTCTAGGTGGGTGGGCCTGGGCTTTGGTGGGTCTGCTGGGCTCCTAAAAGGATAGTGGATGATCTTATTCACCTGGTAGGCTGTACTGGGTCAGCCAGTCTGTGCTGGGTCCGGGTCTACAGGCTGGAACCCGAGAAGGCTGGGACAGGTCACTCTGGCGCAGCGGGCCTGGAGCCCTCACTCACAAGTCAGGCTGTGCTGGGTTTCGGGCTGTCGGAGGGGGTGACAGGGAATCCCTGGGAAATGTCTCTCAGGCACGGCGGGCCTAGGTTTCTACACTCACTGGTCTTTGATGCCCAGGGAGTTGGAGAAATTCCCACTCGCTTAGCGGGCTTTAGAGCAGGGGATCCCGGGAGGTTGTGGTGAGTGGGTCCTGAGGTTTCAGTTCAGTCACTGGCTTGGAGGGCTTCAGCGTGGGGATCCGGGTAGTGCACGTGGGAAGAAGCCAAAAGCTCTCCCTCAGACTCACCACACACTCACTGATCTTGGAAGCCTTGTGAGTCATACAAATTCCCACTCGCTGGGAGAGCTTGGGGCGGGATCCAGGAGGTCGCTGGAGTCAGCCACTGTTTCAGGCCAGTCTCTGGCTGGGTGCTGTGGGCAGGATTGAGTAGGCTGCTGTTGTGGGCTGCGCTGTCTCAGGCCTGTCTCTTGGGCTGGGTGGTGTGGGCAGGATCCAGGAAGATGGCAGAGTCGGCTGTGCTGTCTCAGGCCGGTCTCTGGGGCTGGGCGGGCGTGGGCAGGATCAAGGAAGGTGGCGGAGTCCAACAGAAGTATTTTGATGGGGAGTCCAACAGAAGTATTTTGATGTTAAACCCTAGAAGATTTTTCTTCCAAACTTTGCTTATTAGTAATAGATCCTTAAAAGTGCTTTTTTACATGGAACATAAATCTATTGAATGAGAAATCAAAAGATGCATAAGTATAATTTTCCATCAACAGTGCTGTACTCTTACATTCAGAATTCTTCAGAGCAGCTCATTCATTGCTCAGATAAATTTAATACTGTCCAATTCTGTTAGCAGACAAGAACAAATTTACTTCCAGTAACATTAAAAATGTTTTCTTATTATTTCATTAACATAAGAAAACTTTGAGAACTTTAAGAAAAGCTCAGCATATTTCTTTGTTCGTGCAAATGTCTGGCATGAACAAAACTTTGTCTCATATTTGAAAAATAAAAGTAGTCACCAATATTTCAAGGATAAAATAATATATAAATGATGCTTACATATCCAAGGACATTTGTTTTCACTATTTCACCAAACTTCACAGCACATAGAGTTCACACAGTCCTTTTGGAGGGAACGTTGAATTTTTAAGATCATTGTCAGAAAAATATCTATAATGTGACTAGAGGCTGGATTAGCAGCCTACTACAACCCAGAAAACACTCAAGTTGCTGTCATGCAAATACTGGCAGATGAACTCTATTTATTAAGATTGGTTCCTGCAATCACCTCCGAAGGCTTCTACAAATTGCCTCGCTTGGTGACATTGAATAAATGTAGCAGGAGTGTTCCATCTTCTCTTTTCCCTGAAACAAGAGTGGTAAATACATGTTTACAGGCATCATGCATAACAGCCAACCAGGACAGTGACTGGACGCAATGCGTTTGTCCCTAGCACAAAGTTCTCAATTCCAGCAGTATACAGTAGGCTGCAACACCCTTCTTTTATTTGACAATGTAACTATGGTAGAATAACCTACCGGCCTCCCATCTCCCTCTCTAGTGCTGGTCTTGGACACGTAACTTTGTGGCAGGCCTCCCTGTGCATGCAGACTGCCTCCTCTCCAATACTGAGGCTTGACTGCCAAATGGACTATGGCTAATGCAGCAGTGGGGCTCTGCTTACTTTGCCCTTCTGTCTTACCCAACTGCAGGCACTAGAAGCAGAGCTTCCCTGAATAGCTGCTTTCCCATCAGCCTGGGCCTAGAACCAGCACACTTGCTTACTCCAGCACAAAAGCTTGCTGCAGCTGAAGTCAATGTGATGCAATCTGTAGTCTGAGCAGAGCACTGAAGCAGAGTCTAATCAGCTAATCCAAGGTGACTGCATGTATACCCAGTGAGTGTTGTTCACTGTATGGCCCTAAGACTCAGTGGTTACTGTCATGTAGCGACAGCAGACTGACATACACTGATTTTTGGGTTACAAAAGAAATGTTTGTTTCTCCTTTGGGGTACATGCTAATTACCTGCCCTATTGCTGAGCTATGAACCCAACCCAAGGCTGTATCTTTTTAAGAAAGTAAGAAATAAATGCAAAGTTAACTGTGACAGATAATTGAATGTTATATATACATTGTAGAAGGTATCAGCAAGGTTTTGCACTATCATGTCAATTAAGGATGACAATTTACAAAACAATAACATTGTTGGCTAATGAGGCAAATTTACATTTGGTGCATCTTAAATTGCCCCAGTGGAAGTATAAACTGCTGCTCATTAATATTACTATAGTTTTAACAATTAAGATTAAGTCAATGAAACTGTGTAAATGGAAATAACCAATATTTTTAATGAGTATGAAATGAACTTCTGGACAGTGTTAGTATTCATTCCTAATGTTTAATTATATTACATTTTTATGGATATTACAACACATTTAATCGACAGAATCAGAACAAAACTTTTTTGCCTAAGTACTGTGTGCTAACATGCTGTGCTACTACAGCTCCTAAATTGTTGGTGAAAAGCAACACTGAACATTTTAAATGAAGATTGGACAAATATATTGGTTATAGCAAACTACACCCATTAGGTTTCAAATATTAAAACCTTTTTACCTTCTACCTAGTATTCCCTAAGATGAATATGATCTAAGTGCAGCTATGTAAAAGAATGTTTTAAAACTTGCATTTGTAACCAACACTTAGTGTTGATAAAATTTTAAAATCGTTGTTACCCTTATCCTCACATGGAAAGCTCTCACAACTGAAATGTGTGCTATAATGGACAGATCTTCACCATGCTGAATCACATTTGCCAGGAACAGCTATATGGGAATACGGATCCTTGGCTGAAACTGACTCAAATAGAAAAATGATCCATAATGCTTTTTAAAATTCAGACTAACCAATAAATTGAATTATTGATTGTGATTACAGATCAATTTAACAATGCTCATTTAAAATATTCTTGAAAAAAATTAAGAATGAGATCTTCTAAGACTTGGTAAAACTCTGAGAAAGTGAGTCACTATTGATAGTTTCTGTTCCTGCTGAGTTTAAGAGAATACCCAATCTCCATAAATAAAAAGCAAATAATGGAAATGTATCAGACAGCTGAAAGACTGCTTCCTCATGCTCCTGCAAGAACTTCTTGATTTCGTGGTCATCATGCCATGCACTTGTGGTACACTCTTCATTTGCTTTCTGAAGAATCTGTTCCAAAACCCACAGCAAGGAGAGAACATTCTCATAGCGGGTCACATCATAACTTGCTTGTACCTATAAGTCATGAAAAATACGGGTGTAGATTAATAGCTCAGCAAGGTGTCAAATGAGAAGACTAATCTTGCACATGAAGTACATCTGCTTTTCTCAACATCCCCGTTCTTGTCCTTTTGATTCATAGAACAGAAGAAAATTTTCCTTAAGGACTTTACAATCATAATGCATGTGTGTTCTCCTTGATAGTTTATAAAACTTAAAGTCTTTCCTTGAAGTCTAGCAATATACATTATGCATCCCTAAACTGAAAATCCAAAATCCCATATTGTTGAATGTTAACATGGTATATAAGAGGAAAATTCCATCTCGGACCCCAAGAGGAAAATTCCATCTCGGACCCCATGTGATTGATTACAGTCAAAATGCAGGTGCACTACTCATGGTAGAACATTACTTTTAGGCTATGTATATAAATGTGTATGAAATAAGTGAATTTCATTTAACTTGGGTAATATTTACAAGGTATTTAAGTATACAAATATCTGAAAATCCAAAATATTCCACAATCTGAAATACTTTTGGTCCTAAGCATTTTGTATAAGGAATATGCAGCCTGTCAAATATTGGGTGTTGAATTTATTATTTTTCCAAGAACATCCTATTGATACTCTTGCCAATGATAATATAAGGTTAATTGCAAATAGATTTTTTTTTTATTTTGTTTTTGAGGCAGGGTCTTACTATATAATTCAGGCTGGTCTTGAAAATGGGATTTTAGGGCCATATTTTCGTGTAAAATTCAGGACTGGAGGAGGAAGAATTAAGATCTGCTTGTGATCCAGGTGTGGTCTTGTCCTGAGTCTACACAAATCAAAAGGAAGCGACATTAGACTGTGTGAAATCAAGCACACAGACAGATGTGCCTTGCAGGACTTAACTGGTCTAGAGGGCTAGAGGTAAGGCTCCTACAAGAAAGGCCTAGGAAGTACACAGTGGTAAATGCAACAGGAGAGAACATCACAATTAGTATAAAGCAGAACTGGCTTTATTAACTACTTATTAAGAGATGTTTAGGGACATGAATTCTTGGAAGGTAAGCAGAGTGCCTATCACCATTGTACAGGCAGGAAATGGCTTCTATAAAGTACATTAGAACAATTCTACACAATCTAACCAGGGATTTTTTCTTATACATTTGTTCAAGTTCATTTAAAAAAGTATTACCATTGGAAAAAAAACCAAAGAAATGTGTTGAAAACATTTACCAAATCTATCCATTTTAATAATACATAAATGAGAGAACTTTCTTTTACAGCCAGAGTGATTTAATCTTCAAAAAGGTAGGCCAATAAAAAGTCAAATAGGTATGGATCTTGGAAACTAAGCAAATTTTCTCTTTACAACCCACCTCTCTGAGAGTAGCTATATGCCCTTCAAGAACCAATGGTCACTGTCATCTATAGTGAGACCCCACTGCTCCAAGTCCATGTGCTCTGCCCCTAAGCTGTAGCCCCTCTGTAGGTGCCCCTCCATCTGGTCATGGGTTAAATGGCTGCAGTGCCCACTCCACACACAGCCATGGCCACATTAGAGGGCTTTTTCCAGTGGGCTCAGGGCCACATTCTCTGTGTGCGTCTGTTGCAAGGGCACCAGCTCCTCAGATGTGATGAGGATGAGGCCCCATCCTGACCCTGGAACTTTGTACCTCTGAGCAAGCTGTGCTCCATTCTCAGCTCCCTGATTATCACAAGCACCTGTGTCCTGCTTACTGTCAATCTAGTCCCACTGCTCTTCAGGTCCCCAGGTCCCTAGTGTCAGTCTTCCTCCTGAGCCCTGTGTGCTGGGGGGACCTCCACTCCTCAGACTCCAGTCCCATGACCACTAAACCCAATGACTGAAGGGACAGCTCAGATATGAACTCCCTGCTAGCAGACAAAGAGAGCAACTGGGAGAACTATAGGAGACCTCACTAGAGCTCACACTAGGCATCTGCAGTGTGGGTGCTCAGTACCTCTGCAGTATTCACCCCATCCAGGATCTGACTACCACTGTGCTCTCACTGCTGGGGGAGTCACTGCCCTGCCCAGCAAGTGCAGAACCATAGAGGGAGTGGTTTTCCACAGCAGAACTAACTGTCAAGTCTGGAAGAGATGCCTGTACTACCAAATGCATAGACATCAGCATAAACAAAAGTGAAAAGCCACAAACATAAATGACTGTAAGAAACAAAATTATCACCTAGTACTGACCACAAAAAAATACAGATACACAAACTTCTGCCAAATAATTTAAAATAATATAAGGGAGCTCAGGAAAATTGTAAGTAAATGAATAAAATGGACAAAAAATCAGATAAATTCAAATTGTTTTCTAAAAAAGTAAAGAGAAATTACAGACCTGAAAAATAAATGAAATGAAATGAAAAATTCAATTGATAATATCAACATGGAATTCAGTAGGAAAAAGAAAATAATCTATTATTTGGAGGTGGATACATAACATAGTAATGAAAATAAACTATACATGATTTATGGGACATAGTCAAAAGAATATTCTAATTATAGGAGTGAAAAAGATAAAAAGGGAAAGGATGCTTATTTAAAGAAATATTAGCTGAAAGTTTTCCAAATATAAGTATAAAACATCTGCATACAGGAAAGACAGTCTTTACTTTCATTTATCCCCATAAAGACATACATATCATAATCAAATGGTCCAAATTAAAAGACAAAGAAACAATTCTGAAAGCATCAAGAGAAAAGCAGTAGAAGACAGTGTCACCAGACTAACAGAGGATCACTCAGCAGAGTTCCTTTGTAAGTCAGAAGACATTATGTTCAAAGTGTTGAAGGAAAAAGTGGCAACCAAGAATACTAATGGGGGACAACTGTCCTCTAGAGGTGAAGGACCACAGAGTTCACATGAAACAGAGGCCAAGAGAACCTATCGCTACCAGAACTACCTTACAAAAATGTTAGATGGAGCTGAAAGTTTAGAGAAAAAGATGGCAGGAGCATGAAATCATAAAACTCTCTGGTAAAAATGTACACAGTCATATTGAGAATATTCTTAATAATGAAACTGGCATGAAATAACATTTGGTATGAGGATTAACAGGAAAACCTTAATTTAATAATACTTGCTACAAGATTCACAACTTTATAAAAAGATATAAACCATGATACTAAAAAAAAAGTAGAAAGTGGAATAAAAGTGCAGAATTTTGGGTAAAAGGTAAGTTACTAACAGCCATAATCCTTTTAATCACAAGGCATGAACTCAGAGAGGATACAACAAAGGTAGAAAAGCATTATTACTGGAGACTGTCTAATCACATAAAAGATGGCAAGAAAGAGAAAGCAACAGAGAACATACAAAACAATCAGAAATAACAAAATGGCAGCAAGTCCCCATCTGTCAATAATTATGATCAATCTAAATGGACTAAATTAGCCAATCCAAAGGCAGAGTGACTGAATGGCCTGAATAAAATTTCTAAGTGCTGTCTATAAGAGACTGATCTTGCATTTTAGGAAGTAAAAACTGAAAGTGAAGGAAAAGATAGTCCATGCAAAGGGTATCTGAAAGGTAGACAGAACAGCTATACTTAAATTAGACAAAACAGATTTTAAATCAAAGCATGTAAAACGAGACAAAGAAGATCTTTACATAATGATAGCAACAGTAAGGCTACATATATCCATCAAATGAATACCTAAATAAACACATCAGGTGAATGTTACAAGATCTAAAGAGAAAAACAGACTCTAATATGAAAACAGTGGGAGACATTTTAATACTCTGCTTTCATTAGACAGAAAATAAAGTCACAGGGTTTTAAATACACTTTAGATTAAATGAACCTATAGCATATAGATCATTCAATCCAGCAATAGCAGCAGGGTATCTTTCTTCCTTTAAATTTATTTTTTATTTTTCAAAGAGAACAAGAAATAGTAAAAATAAAAATTAGAAATGATACAAAATTTCACTAAACAAAATGATAGAAATTTAACAATGATTGTTACATTGCATATGGTTGTCTTCAAATTAACTGTTCAGATTATTATAAACATGCAAACCTGATCAAAAAAGTTCTAAGAAATTAAAGAGAAGAGAAAAAGATTTAAGTATTAATTTTCCTTTCAATAGACCAGCAGAAATTAGCAGCATAATTATCCAAACTATCTTCAAATTGTTCAGATCAACAGATAGCTCCAAGGATTAAAGTGCCTGTTTAGGCAGACAGGGGGCTGGGAGTCTAATCCCTGGGCCTACCTTACCAGCCCTGCCTCTGGGGCACGCTGAGGTGATTAAGACTGGGCTTGGTGGCATGAGCCTGTAATCCCAGCACTTGGGAGCCTGTAAGCAGGAGGATCATTATGAGTGCAATCTATGCAGTGAGGCCCTGTACACCCTACCCTAAATACAAAAAAAAAAAAAAAAAAAAAAAAAGATTCCTAGGATAACAATTTCTTCAGCAGTAAAGAGCCTCCACACTGTATCAAACACACAATAAAGGAACATTTTGGTCCTGCTAAGAGGACAGAGGATGCCAGCTAACTTCAGGAGTAGGGAAGAGAGCAGCACAGTCTCTTGGCCCCTCGCTGTCTGGCATTCGAACTCCACTCCGAGTACATCTAGCTCCACTTCTACAGCGCTGGTCTTGAGGGTTCTGTGCTGCTTCTCTGCACTTTGCCTTTTCTAACACCAGGACCTAAGGATCTGGCTTGGGTTTCACTGCTATCCTAAAATGTCTATTCCCATAAATACCTAGAGAGATGTTTTGCTTCAAGATATTCAACAGCTCATAGACTATTGCAATGCACCTACCTTCATTCTTCAGGACGAGCATGCACTAGCTGTCCTGTCTGCGCCCAGCACACTGGCAACTGCCCGCTCTGTGCAATACACCCTCCCTCCTCATCCTCACTGCCACTCTGTTCCTTCTATTCTTCCTTTCTCCCTCCCTCTCTTTTTGCCTTCTGTACTGGAAATTGAACACAGGGCCTTTGCATTGCACTACAACCCCTATTTTTATTTCCTATTTTTAAATTTTGATACAGGGTCTGGCTAAATTGTCCAGAGTGTGGGTGTACAGGTACATGCTGCCATAGTGCAATTTCCCTGTCATCTTCTCAATTAGTGCCATTAACACAATAAAACTTGAAATAAATGGCATTGGAAAATGCCTCATAATTCTTCTGCCATATTTTGTTGTAATGTTTATATCCTCAGTATCAGACTGGACTTGATCACGGATGTGTCAGAGAAGAACCAACACAGGTGGGACATGCTCACCTGGAAAATATCTTGGGTGTTTCACCCGTGTACTCTGCTGCAGAAATGAATGAACCTTGGCAGGATGGTGTGCACAAGGGGTGTCTGAAAAACTGGATTTGTGTTTAAATTAAAACACTGAGTACAAGGTACACTGCAGTAACTACACTCAAAACACTCTCCCTTAGTTTAAGCATATGGATCCCCTCATCTCTGTCCCTTCCTGAAACAGTGTGGAAGCCCTCTTTCTGGAGTGTCCTTTGTGTGCTGTGCTAGCATCCTCAATGTCCGGAGCAGGTTCAGAACACTTCCCTTTGTGGTCACACTTTGACTCCAGGGCAGTGCTGGCTGGTGGTCCACTGAATGAGGCCAGGGAGGACGCGCTGTGAAGGTGCACCAGTGCCTCTGCACTAGATGGCAATGCACAGCAGCATTCACTGTATTTTTTATACACCTTGTGAAGACATTCAAGAAATAAACTTGTAGAACTGTTTCAGAAAGTGATGAGAATGATTAGATATGTCTGTTCAAGGGAGGGAGAATGTTTTTAGTATGATTAATGGCAGCATGCCTTTTGCTCTAATAAGTTTTTAAAACTTTAATATTTATGTTCCAGTCACTCACAGTACAATACCATGTGTTTATCTGCATCTCTCACTTTGAAGAGGCGAACAAGGAAGCCTGCACAGTCTGGTAGCTGCTTCTAAGGACTTCCTTCCATTCTGTACAATGGGAGCCTTCATGAGCAGTTCCCCAGTAGAAAATCAACATTTTCGTGGTGTATATTCAAAATTAAAACACTGAAGTTTATTTTCCTGTTCTTGGGCTGAGCTTGGAAAACTCAAAGCGTACAAATATTTATTAAATATTGTAAAATATTCATTTTATTCATATGCATTTAAATTACTTTAAAACTTAAATTCTGAAGTCTTGTCTACAGACATTGTCCCAATTATTGTTCTGGCTGGAATTTGTTAAAAGTTAACTTGAAGTCTTTGTGCCTTAATCTTGAAGGAGACAGCACCAACAGCGTAAGCCATCTACTAAACATTTATACTGCCAGGGCTCCTTGTGGCTAACTGTGGTGCAGAGGTCTGAGCATAGTGCCCTGGAGTAGCCTCTGGTCAAGCTAATTAGAATGCACCTTTCACCCTTTCTTGCCTGAGAACTGAAGGCAATGGATGGAGACAGATTCCGTGAGGTGGGGGAGGAGGGCCACCCAGGGACAGCGGAAAGGGCCAGGTTCTGAGGGCATGGGCAGCTCACATATCCATGTGGGGTGTCACACTTTTCTTCAACTTAGGTCCTCTAAAATGAAGGTTGGGACTTCATCTGGGGTAAGATACAACATTCAACAATTCCTTTTTAAAATTTCTGCCTTCTCCTATGTCTGAGATTGAAAGGGTAGCTAAAATGGACAAAATGAAGCTGCATGCTTTGGCAGCAAAGCATGTAACAAAAGGTACTGTACCTTCTGTTTTGTTTAGTGCCATAAAATGTGAACAAGCAACCGATCAATTCATTCAGTGATTCACTGATCTATGTGCATGAGGCGAGGCAGTACAGAGGCCTGGCTTGGCATGTTCAAAAGTAAGCAAGCCACCATAGGAACAGTAAAAAGAGGGTGCAATATTTTTCTTATTGCTACAAAAGCAAGAGGTGAAAGGAAAAATTAGAAAGTTACAGAGCAGAAAATCAAGTCAAAAAGTATAGCCACGTAACTGAAATGTTAAATTAAATGTTCACTGACTATAACACATTGTTAGCTCAGTACTGCATGTGCTAAATTTTCCTAGACAGAAGAAATAAGTAAGATACAACTAAAATTAGTTGTCTCAGGAAAGAATGAATTCAACAGAGCTTTGAGTAAAAGGTCAGCCATAACCATGATAATTAAGTGGGAAACACAGCCCTGACTTTTAATGCTATCCTTTTTTATTTAGTAGAAGACAGTGAAGGGAAGAGATTTCAGACAAAGATTCTAGGCGTAGGAAGACAACTCCCTCGGAGCCACTTACTAAGCAGCTTGTGGCTTCCAAAACACAGGAGACAGGACTGAGAACTGAAGAGTGATGGGATGAGTGATGCCAGCAGGAGGCAGTGCCTGTCAGGTGGCTGGTGCTCAAGAGCGCTGCTGTCCCTGCCCACATGGAGTCACCGAGCCTGCACAGCCTGCATCCCCTCTAAGGGCTGTGCTCCATCACTTCCTCTTCTGCATCTGGCTCTGGGCCTGTTCAAAGGACTGCACAGTTTTGGCCAGTGATGAGCGAAGGCAATTATGTGGGATTTCCTAGGTGTGAGTTGTGAGACAGGGCCAGAAGCGAGAGAGGGACATAGTTAGGAGATGGGGAGTTATCTTTCAATCGAAGTGCAAAGCAGAGTATGTACTAGTTTGCTCTGCTGTAGAGGAAGAATACTATACTTAGTGACCTAAAATGTGGGGTTTTAAAGGCAGTTAGCTGTAAGGGGATCTGTTCTAGTTTGAGGAGTAATTTAGATGAAAAGCTCTAAATTATTAACACTACTAACATTTGTTGCTATCTTGATACTTTGTGCTGCTATGCCCAAGCTGGCCCCCTGCCACAAGCCCCAGAGCACAGATTATGGGTATTTGCCACAACACCTGGCTTTACATATTTTTTTGGGGTGGAGATTTTGTAATCAATAATAGAAAAATGAGTAGACTGAAAAAGATGGCATGTAGTCAAAGAGAAGGATGAATACTGATAACAGAAGGGAGATAGATGTCTTAATCCTATCTGACAAGATGTGGACCAGGACCCTCCATGGGGAGATCCAAAGTGGAGGCCCTTACTGCATGAGAACTCTGAAGAACAAGTCTACCTGAACTGTGCCCTTTTTTTTTTTTTTTTTCCTAGAACTGGGGATTGAACTCATGCCCTTGCATTTGCCAGGGAAGTGTTTATACCACTGAGCCATCTCCCCGGCTCTGAGCCCTGCTCTGTAAAGAAACCCTGCAGTCTAATGGGCTTGGTCACTCACTAGGTACATGACCTGGGTGAGCCACTGAACATCTTCCAATTTCATTTTCCTCATCTAAACCTTGGAAGCAGTAATCATTACTTCAGTGAGATGCTGTGAAGTTTAGATTTCATATTCAAAACACAGCATAGAGGCATAAATTTGCAAATAAACATTTACCTAATACCTGTCATTTAGTTATTATGTTTTTTACCCAGTGTTGAGGAAAAGCTCTATGTATTCTCTTCTAGTATACTGCACTGCGAGGACAGCTGCCAGGAGCACCGAGGACCACACCTCCTGTGCTGCTCACTGAGAGGAGTGAAAAGCACCTGGGCACATGGGACTTGCATGCCGAGTCATCCAGCAGAGGGTGTTTTTGTGTTACACAAAGGGTGAGTTCTGTACTGAGGAATCTAAACACAAGATAGTTCTTTTACAGTCTTTTCACCTCCAAGTCCCCCCTCGCAAAAGCAGCCACATGGATTTCTTTCATTTTTCAAATTATGTTCTCCAGTTACATGACTGAGGTGGAATGAATAGACTTATTCCAGTCTATTCTAGAGATGTTAAAAGTTTTAAATCCTTCAGTAAGGCAGTCCTTTGTTTCCTGACCCAGTAACATTATAGATTAAGTCCTTAGTACTTTACATTTCTATATTTGGGGATTTCTGTAGAGAAATGTCCATGGTTTGACTCCCATTTACTGCTTCCCTGGTCACTGGATTAAGAAGGTTGGTGGATATGATAATAGAAGAGGATGTCACATCAATGTTAATTCTCAGGTCTCTTCAAGGAGCACAAGGAGCCCCTAAGGCATGGATGCTGTTCTTGGATCTCACTGATCTCCCCAGTCACCTTCACACAGCGCTTTCCCACTGTGATCCTAATTATGGGGTTGTCAATCCTACTCAAAGGGAATTCTTATTTTGTACTGTAACACTATAATAGTCTAATGCTGGAAATATTTCAAGTATGTTTAAGAAACAAACATCACTTATTTGTCTGCACTGTACCATGGTAACTCTTGACAGAACAATAAAAACCAGATATCTCAGTTATTAACTTAAAAAGTGCAATGTGAAGAATAGGATACAGGAACTGGAATAAACACAGCCACTGTTTCTATGGAATAACACAGGCAGAGATGCATAACACCTAAAAATGCATTCCTCTCTGTACCCTGCTTGGTTCCTTCCTGTCACAGGTCTTCACCAGATGTCTTGCCAGGAATATAAAGACACACAAGGCAGGATCCTTGGACAAGCCTGATCCTGAGACCTGTTGAGAGTCCTGTATCTAAAATGCCTGGGGCCAGACTGATTTCAGCCTTTTTGCTGATTCTGGAATACCTCTTTAAACATAATGAGATATTTCGGCAAGGGGACTCTAGTCTAAACATGAAATGCACTTATGCACTGTCTTGCTTATAACACTTTCAGTGCCTTTGCACCTGACTGACACCTGTTGATTAAGGCCAATTATGAAATTTTCTGTGTACAGTGCAATGTTGCTGCTCAAAAATAGGCTTGAATTTGTACTTTTGGATTTTGGATTAGAGATGCTCACCCTGCACCCGCAGAGATGAACAGTGATGCGTCATTAGGTCTGCTGTGGGAGGCACACAGGAATGCTAAAAGGAAGTGAGTCACACGACAGCAAAGGACGCCGAAGGGTAGAAGATAAAGTTAGTTGTGAATGCAGATCCTGTACTAGAGTCATCTTAGACAGTATGACAGAATTCTTCAAGAGAAATGGCTTAAAATTTTTGTTGTCAGAAAAGATACAAACTTTTGTTAGGTACTACTACGGGAGTATCTGTCTCCACTTGTAACCATTAAGGCTAGCTATAGACACAGACCTTAAAGAGGGGGTAATAAGGAGATATACAGTCAAGCTCTGAAACAATTTGTTCATCAAAACCCTTACATCTTGCCCTCCTTGGGGACAGCAGAGCAGACCAAATAGATGTACACTCAAAGACCAAATCAGTATGATCCATTAACAAAACCCAGATTCTGATGTTAATTTACCTAACAGGCAGAAATAGGTAACAGGAATGGCCAAAGGAGTATTTGTGGGAGACAAAGCACTGCTGCAGTCAGTGAAGAGGTTCTGTGACACATTTACTTCATATTACAGAAATACATCTGTGTGGCTACGACTGATGGAAAACACATGTCTAAATATCCAGTGCGGGTAAAATTAACAAAAAAATTCTTTTTTATGAATTTAAATAGGAATGATTCAAAGAGCATAAAAATTTGAACAACAACAACAAAAAAGATTGCAACAATATATGTTGGATTATCATTAACGACTTTCCAGCCAGGCAAAGCCACAGGCTAAAATCCCCTCCTAGGAGTCATACATTCAGCTAAGCTTTGAACTTTTTTTTTTTTTTTTGCAGTAAATAAGAAGTGCATAAATTTTAAGAGCACTGCAAGCAATGCCTATGGTGGATGGGTTGGTCCATTGGTGACCTTTTTTCAAGAGTTCTGTTTGGAACTTGAAAGCAGAATTTGATTGGCTTCTTTCCACTTAATTACTAACTACTCCCAAAGGCCAAAAGAACAATAGTGGGTCCACAGAAAGGAAAGGCATACACATTTGTCCTTTCTTCTCCAATTTATATCATGTATCAACCCCAATTCATTAAATTCAGTTTACCAAAGGTTAAGTGAAACCATCCTACAAATGGAAAGGGCAAGAAACAGAAAGGAAAAACTAACTAGCCGTGATATTTTTCTTTTTCTTAAATACTACTGAACACACACCCTTTTTCTAAAATCAATTTTCACACAACTGAAATAAAATAAAATTAACCTTTTTAAGTATTTCATTTTATAAATTTTAGTAAATTACTTTTAAAAGCAGAAATACAATATCACAAATAATACTTGCAGAAAGAGTCATACTTCAACCTTTGTGACATTGTTTAATTTCTTTGCCATCTTCCATCTAAATGATCTTTACTTTAAAAATATGGCCATAAGTCTTATTTGTGCTACATTTGATAAAATACTTTGTTGCCTAAAGATATACTACAAAGACTTTAAAAAGGAACTGTCTATATGTAATATAAAAAGCTTAGAAGGAACTCAGTGACAAACTATAAATTTTTATAGTTTACTATTTTCATTACTTTCACATTGTGAAATTTCTGGGGAAATTCATCTGTCACAAAAATTCCCTGGCCCTGAGAAATGTTTCTTGTGCTACAGTCTGATAAGAACCACAACCTGATTCATTTTTAGTAATCTAGACAGCAATGATCCAGAATCAAACAGAAGAGCAACATTTGTTGGATCAGCAGCAAGGACTGCCATGGATACAGCAGAAGTGGGGTACAGAAGGCAGGAACCTAGGCCCAGAGGTACCCAGGAGTTTCTCTGATATGCACCAGCTGGTACCAACACACATTAGTTACCTTCCCACCCCCGGAACACCGTATCTTCCACTCCCAACCTAAGGGAGGGAAGGCTCATTTTGCTCTCAATTCAAGGGGTTCAGTCCAGGCTCAGCTGGTTCAACATGGAAATGAAACAGAGGAAGGGGCTGACAGTGGGAGCAGCTCACCTCATGCAGCCGGAGAGCAGAGGGAAGAGAGAGAAGTGGGGGCAAAGATGTACCCTTGCAGAGCAGGGCTCCAGCAACCCATCTCTATGAAATGCTCAACTGCCCAGCTTGCGTGCTCAGGCATGTGTTCATCCCAGCTAAGTATAGCACCCATCACCCAATCAGCTTTCAAGTGCCCCATTGCTGAGCAAGTGAGACTTTTGGGAGAGATGATATGTCCAAGCCTTACTATAAACACATCACTGGGATAGATAATGAATTACAAACTGCACCTTCCTATTCTTTAAACCTCACAATTCAAGGGAAAATTATACATGTAAATAATCACAACAAAATGTGACATATATTGCAAATTGGTTAGGTACAATGTATTACTTATAGTAGTATTATAGCTGAATGACACAGTTAAGAAATGTAAAGTGTGTATTCAGCATAAATCACAAACTCTAATGCTATTATTATTCTGGAAATTAAACACAGAAAAGCTTACGTGCAAAACAAACACATTTTGGGAAATTCAGACTTACACTGCAAACAAAGCAAGTAAAACCTAGGAATCATGTATTAATCTACACATTAAAAAGCTTAACTCATCTTTTTAGATATATATAGCAAGCATATATTCCACATATTTGGAAATGTCCACATTTATAAGACAAATCATTTAATTTTCATTTAACCAATACTATGTGAATATGTACATAACATTTAATTCAGGAAAACAATATTCCCAATAGACTAACTGCCATTAGTTTATATTAGATGAATATTTAAAATAAATATTGATCACATTTAAATATAATTTTTATTAATTTTACTTTGAAATTCCAAAAAAGTTTACTTTACTAAGTTATTTTGCTAACACTAGAAAGAGTTTTTTTGTTTGTTTGCTTTTTGGTGGAACCGGGGAATGAACTCAGGCCCTTGTGCTTGCCATGCAGGTGCTTATTCTACTGAGCTATCTCCCAAGCCCCAAGAGATATCTCTTTATTCAAATTCAAGCACAAACATATTGGCTGGATCTAATATGATAATGAGATTGAAAACATTAAATAATGGAATTAATCATATGAGAAAATCCCTACTAATACTCCTAAAACGTGAGTTGAGTAAGAAAAGCATAGTATTCAGAAGCTTTTAAAATATCTGACTAATCATGTGGGGCACATAGTTCTCTGCTGTACCCCCTTACTGCAAGTGAGTCTCCACTTTGCTGGCTTGCTGCTTCGGTATGCCTAGCACCTAGGAATTCCCACCTGGGTTGGTGAGAAGTTTCCTACAGAGCCACTTCAGAGGCTGCATGTCTGCCTTCCCACAGAGGTCATTTGGGTCTCATTCATATCCTCCCACCTCACATGAGCTTACTCTGGGAGCAAGAAGGTCACAGAAGGAAAGGTTACTAGGGAAATTAACAGACAGAAGAATGAGGAGCAAAGGAAAAGGCAGATGAAGCCTACATTCAAACATGATGAAAACATGCAATGTATTAATTATTGAATCTGTCCTAATTTGATTTTAAAAAAAACTAAACAAAAAAAACGTAATACAAGGGAAGGACTATTATGTTTCTGTATATACCAAATAGGATAGACATAAAACTACTTTCTCTTAATGCAATGAGAAGATTTGTACTATGAATAACCACTAAGAAAATAATAATGTGCAATGTATTAATTATTGAAACTTCCCTATTAATTGGTTTTGAAACACTCATTGCTATTTGTTTTTCAATAAAATTAATAATGAATACAGAAAAACCTGAAAAACAGACAAACAAATTCAGACATGAGAATTTCTGAGTCTTGAAGAACAGAAAAGGAGCTACACATTAATGCATGTTTCTCCAAGGGGATAACCCTAACACGTCACAACTAAAATACAGGGATGGTCCTCGAAACCGCAAATGATGGGGACTGAGTTCAATTATGTGATCAATTACTCAATGAAACATGTCCAGAGAACAAACCCTTACTACAGTATCTCAGTGCTCCGCTGGGTGCAGCTTCCTAGAGGGTGAGGCACCCTAGCCCCTGGGGAGAAGGCCCCAAACAGTGTGCTCCCAATACTCCTACTCATTCCCTCCTTGGCCCCTAATATGTCTGATCTGGATTCATACGTTTAGACTAAACAATGAAATAAACATAGCACTTTCTGTAGTGTTACATCCTACTGGCAAAGTGCTGCACTCATGGGACTACAAATTTGCTAACAGTTGTATCAATTCCATTGTATCCAATAGGATCAGCTCTTGAAATGAGGGCTGGGAATTACTCTGCATCACAGTTGTAAGAAACTGGAGAACACTAGTGTATTTTAAAGCTGGGCAAATTATGTGATGCATACAAAGGATTTAAGGAAATCAAAATATAAGGTAAATTTAATGAAACCCCGGCCCATATTTCACACTTCAGTGAACTCACTCATACTAGACTATTTAGTAAGCTGCCCCTCACTGTTCACCTCCTACAGCTCAGAATCTTTCCATCAGAACAGAAGGCAGTACAGGAGGCCTGCAGAGTGGACACCTGTGACTATCCAATGTGAGTGACGTTGAGACCTTGAAGCTGATTCAGACCCGTGTTTTGCTTATTAAAGCCAAGCTACAAAGCCATGTGACAAAGAGTTCTTTACATGAAAGCACCCAATGAGCTGTGCAACCGAATTTATAGTTTTCCACAAATAATCTAGGCAGTCATTTAAAATATTACACAAATCAGGTAAGAGTCATTATACCAGAAATACTTCAACTCTTTTGGCATTGATTTTACATAAGTTTTAAACAGTTGTGCACTTCCCTCATGTGTGTGTTGCTGAGCATTACACCTGGAGGGAAGAGCTGGCCAAATGGGCTCTGGCTGGAGAACCAGGAAGGACGGGGCCGGGATGCCTCAGAAACCCAACCGAAGCTGCGATGGCTGCACCCTCAGCACACTGCCACTCCATATTTTTAAAACATAGAAGACTTTGGTTTGTTTATCGAGAATTAATACTCTGCAGAGTATCTTATATTAATAAGATGAGTGTGATAAAAATGGCCCACATAAGTTCAAGACAGTTAAATAGTAATTACAAGAAATAAATCTGTTACTTTCAAAACATTAAAAATGTACAGGGCCATACATACATCAGTCAAATACATTTATCCCAAAGAAATGATAAATCCCTGCTATGGCTGCATTTCAAATTTCAATTAAAAACCACATAAAAGTCTGTCACCTTTGCCAAATGGAGAATCCTAAAGGAAAATTCCTGCCTTGTTCTCTGGATTTTGGTGAATAGTGATCCTTTAGGAGGACTGGAAGCCTATCCCTGTCTTTCAGAGCCATGCAGAGTCCTCTATGGAGTGCAGCCGGAGGAGGGGCAGCAGAGCCTTTCATAACCAGTGTCACTTGGGACATCAAGAGTACTTTGCTGAGTATTCTTTCAGAGTAAGCAAAAACTGTCTTTTTGTTCCTTCTGTTCATACTTCTACGCTTAGCAAAATTTTTGGGAAAGACGGACAATTCTTAATCATTTTCCTCTAAAATTTATAATTAAAAATGACACTGTCAAAAAAAAAGTTGCTACAAATGACAGCACAAACATAAAGTCATACAAGCAACACATGAGGGCCTGAGGTTGTACCACAAGGCACCACAGGGGTTACCATGCTCACGGGCGTATCCTCCATCAATGCAGAGAGACAGCAAGTGGGCAGCTGTGGAGTAGCTCCTCAAACAGCACGTCATGCCACCACTGCACAGGACAGGATGGGAAGAAGCGGTTTTCTGAGAGCTACACTTGCTCTCAGCTACTTCTGCCTGCTTGTTATGCTATTTACAGTGACATTATTATTTTTCATCACTGGTAAAATCTCTCCTAACACACAGCTCCTCAAGCTATCTTGGGTTGGCTTCCTTACTGAGACCTAATGGTTTCTATTCTAATATTCCAAGTCTGCTCTCCACTCTGTGGGCACAAATATGGATCCTAGGGTAGAATGTAAAAGCCCTGAATGCCCAGGAAGGGCCTTGGAGAATTCAGAGCCTGTAAACCTCTGGCCTTGAAAGGCCTGGCGATCCTCCTAGAGAGCACTTCAGTCACTCTCAGGAAGCAGCAGACTGAGACTGCAGAGGGCACTGCGATGGGTTGCTGAGGAGCAAGATTTGCTACTCTTACCATGGAGAAAAGAGTGCCCTTTATCACATCACAGTTGTGGGGGAAAAAAAGGTAGATATTCAGTCTTTTGCACAGATACAAAACACCTAAAAGCTGGATGTGGAACAGGGAATAAACAACATACCTAATTTTCTATATGGTAGAAGTGGAGCCCTGTGCTTTATTGGCTTAAGTGGAGTCAGTGTACATGGAATTTTCTCCATATATGGTACACCAGGATTTCATCACTTTTTAATTATGAATAACTGAATGTTTTTGAAACACAGTTGACATAACTTAAAAATATTTACAGCATATAAACAAGAAATACTCTCATATTTAATATACTTAATTACTGCAAAGAATTAATGCAAAGAAATTCTATCTATGCTTTCTAATTTTAAATCCAAAGGAAAATCAACTTTTTTGGATTTTGTTTCAGGTTACTCATGTTCAGGCTATCATGCCCTTGTTAGACCAAAGAAATACCTGACCTCCTTAGCAATCCTGCTGCTTAGAATGAGTGAATGAAATGGATTCTGATTTTTTTAGAGTTAGCAATTTTAGAGCAGATAAGTTTTGAGGTGACTTTAAGTGGTTTCCCCTCTTCAGTGTTGTCTGTAGTTGCCATACCATACATATACTCGCAGGGCAGGCTTGTGTATCAGCTTGTGTACCAAATTCTATAGCACCCAGTCCTAGACCTGGCCTCCTCCTACATGATGCAAAAATCACATCTCCCATCACTTTTCAATGTAGTTCTTTTAAAAAAGAAAGACAAAAATGATAAAATAACAATATATTTCTGAATAGATATCTTTAGGTTGCTTGAAATTAAAACCTACAGTATAAAACAAAGTGGCAATCTATGATTTATGATTTTACATCTTTCTAACAGTTTGCTAATCCTCACATTTTGAAGTATCTTTTTGGTCCCTTTACTCTGTGAAATTACAAAATTGCAGTTGAGTTGTTCTTGCATCACACTGTTTTCATTCTCCCAACTAGGAGAACAACCTGTATAGTGCTCACATCATTCTCAGCAAGTGGTCATGCCAAAGAACTCATTTGCAAATGGCCAGAGATGAAGTTCTGAGTATGAATGTGTAAGAAGGTTGCTTGAGTTTGAACCTCCAGACATACACTTCGGTACATGTGTAATCCACAGAAGGTTGGTAAGCCCAAGTGTGCAAGGAAATTGTCTCCTGTCAGCTGGCTGCGATGAGGGCAGAAGGCACAATGGCTTTGCCTTCTGACAGTTGGCAGTTTGGCTGTCAAGGATTACTTCTGAAATATTTGGCCATAGACATCTGAGCAACACCATCTGTTAATGGGCTCATAGCAACATAACTTGGAAAGCTCCTAAGAGATTAAGAATGAAAAATGAACATAATACACAGGTACACATATAGTGCTATGAGACAGAAGCTTGACGTCCAGAGGGAGCAAAGAGCAACACAGAACCCAAGGAGACAATCGTCCCTTGTAAATTCCCACAAACTGGGAGACAAGGTCACAGAAAACAGCGTTTCATGGAGGTGCCCTGTCTGTTCTTGGATCCTTCACCTGGAATGTTAACAGCTAGTGTTATGTAAACTGCTTGGAAAGCCATGTAAGTAGCAGCTCGTTTACATATAATTAGTTCTGCACATTCCTTAGCCTGGTCTTAGCCTTCAATAAATATGAGAAGTTT
Source organism: Ctenomys sociabilis (assembly GCA_004027165.1). Taxonomy (NCBI): domain Eukaryota; kingdom Metazoa; phylum Chordata; class Mammalia; order Rodentia; family Ctenomyidae; genus Ctenomys; species Ctenomys sociabilis. The sequence goes on from PVKA01007303.1 coordinate 50,536, forward strand.
CAGTGTCTCAGGACTCACTTGGAGTGAGACAAGCTAGGGAGTCCTCTGTATCTATATTAACCCAGTCTTCCAGTTCTTTCTTTCAGCTCTGACTGAATTCATACAACACACAATGCACAATCCTGTTTGTAGTTAGAAGCATTACCAATTAAATGTGTTTCAGACAAAATCAATTATATATGTTCATAGGAAATAAGTAAATTTAAAATGGGCATTTAAAATTTTTTTGAATTTTTGAATTTTATGTTTTTGATACTGGATCCCACTACGGAGCTCAGACTACCAGCGATCCTCCTGTTTTCAGCCTCCTCAGATGCACAATTATAGGAATGTGCTACCACACCCAGACTTCGTGGCTGGCTCAGCTTGCCAGGGGATGGGGCCAGTGCAGCATGCGGTGTTGGGGATTGAACCCCAGTCCCTATGCTTGTCTTAGCAGACATTTAGTCTGCTGAGCTATGTTGATGGCCCTAAAATGGGCATTCTGAATATTTCTTCTAGATTAGACTTTAAAACTTCATTTTTTCTGAAATGTTACACATTCTGTCTCCAGCCTTAAATTATTGGCTGTTTCACAAAGGAGTACCCACAAGATACTAATGACCATAATCCTGACATTTCAAATTTTAATTTTGAATCTTTCTCTTCCTTCTTTGTCTTCTTATTCCCTCTTTCACAGATTTTCTATTTCTATTCCTAATTTAAGATTGAGACATTTTGTCACTGGAGTTGTTCTACTATCTTGCTTCATACTTTTAAAAATTAATGTGATTTATAATCTCAATGACTGATCAGCATATAGACTATTTTGGCTGCAACATTATGAGGTTCCTGTCATTGGGCATTATAACAAAGAGGAAACAATTCAGGAAAGGCAGAAGAAGCTAATGTATCATGCTAGGTATTTGACATATAAATTCTTAAAATTACAAAGCGTGTTTATCTTGCAGATAAAGACCCAGTGTGGGTGACCTGGGTCATACCCATCCCAGGATTTTCACCCACTAAATCTCCACCACTCTGAATCAGGCACTGCCCCTTGTCCTAAATTCTACTATTAGGTGGATTCAGAGAAGACAGTGATGTACTGATTTGCATCAGTGAAACAAACAAAAAAAATCTTCAAGTAGATGAACCCTTTAACCATGCTGCATTACAGCTTCTTTGAAGATGTCAACAAGATAAGCTCTTGAGTACTATGGCTTGGTAAAGGTCACAGAGTAGGAATTATTCAAGGTGTATAGATTAAATGGTACAGGTCATGTGACATAAGATACGTATATAAATCCTATATGAAACAGGCATTTCACTCAAGTTAATACTATTAAAATTTTCAAAATGTTAATTTCTGTCATATAAACATATTAAGAGAATTACATTAGTGCAAAACAACATATAGTGGTCCATGTCCCAGTGCAGCTTGACCTGTGAGAGCCCCAGGCCCAATGCGCCAGAGAGACAGATCCCAGCGGGCCCAGATCCCACCTTGTGGCCCAAGTCCCAGTGTAGCTCAGCCTGTGAGTGAGAGTCCCAGAGGTCAGTGCTATACAAAATGACAAAGACAAGGAGAAAAATGCAGTCTCAGGCCTCGAGTCCACAGGCAAGTGCAGAGGACACTAGCTCAGCTGAAATGAATGAATTAACAGATATGGTAGCAAAGGAACAACAGCAGAAAGGTATAGAGGAAATCAGATGACAATTCCTGAAAAAAAAGAAGAAATATATGAATTCATAGGATCTGAAATAAAGAATCAAATGCAGAAACATCAGAGGGAAAACCAATGCTCACCCAGAACAGGTGCAGAGAGCATTATTACAGATGAAATGTATGAATTAACAGTGTCTGAAGCAAGGAAACAACAGCAGACAGGTCATGAGGAACTCAAATCAGAAATAATTTTGAAATAAAAAAAGAATTCTTTGAAAAAAAAGAATTCTTTGAAATCATAGCATCTGAAATACAGAAACAAGTCCAGAAATATACAGAGGAAACCCAACTTGGAAGAAACACTGCAGAAAAAGAATTAATAACTACCTCTAAAGAAGACATAGATAAAAAAATTGAGGAGACCAGAAATATGATGGATTCCTTGAATTAGAAATACAGAAAAGAAATATATGAAACAGAGTCAAACAGACATAGAAGAACTAAAAATCTCAATCAGGAGTCTACAAAACCGTTTGAATGAAAGCAAAGACAGAGTTTCAGATCTTGAAGATGCTGGTGGAGCTAGTGAAAAGGTGAGAAAGGATCTCTTAAAAAGAAGGAGGATGCTGGAAAAAATAATCCATCACCTGCAAGACGACACCAGGATGAACAATATGAGATTAATTGGTATCAATGAGAATAAAGAATTCAATACAAATGACATAAAAAGAATTTGAGGAGAAGTAATTGCAGAAAACTTTCCAAATATGAGGAAACAATCCAACATTCATACAGAACACCAAATAACTTCAACCCAAGTAAAAACATACTGAGACATAAAATAGTCAAGATCCCAGGAATCCAACACAAAAATAATATACTGAAAGGTGTGAGAGAGAAGAAGCAGATCACATTCAAAGAAAAACCCATCAGAATTACAGGTTACTTCTCTACACAAACCATGAGGAAAGCATGGAGCAGAATTCTTCAAGTCTTGTATGAAAACAAATTCCAGCCCAGACTATAATACCCTGCAAAACTCTCAAGTTTGATGGAGAAGTGAAATACTTCCACAACAAAGAACAACTAAAAAATTTCATGATGACAAAACCACCCCTACACAGGCTGCCGAAAGATGTTCTAGAGAGAGGCCACAATGACCAGAACATGAATGAGAATGGAAGGAAACCATTAAACAGGACAGACAATTAAACATAAGATACAAAGGAGTAAACAACAGCAGGTAAATATGACAAGCATAAGTCAACACATTTTAATTATAACCATCAATGTAAATGGACTCAATTCACCAATTCAGAGAAACAGACTGGAACAGTGGATTAGGAAACAAAAATCCAACAATATGCTCTATAGAAGAAACACACTTACTCAAAAGGACATTCATAGGCTCAAAGTCAAAGGAAGGAAAATAATATTACATGCCCCAGAACCTCAGAAAAAAGCAGGAGTAGCAATTCTGTTGTCAAACAGTCTCAACTTCAAACCAAGAATGATCAAACGACACAAAGAAGGCCACTATATAGTAGTCTGGGGAAAAATTCAAGAGGAAGAGGTAACACTTAATAAATATCTATGCACCAAACACAGGAACACCCAACTACTTAAGACAAATTTTAATGGACATAAAAAACCTAATATCCAAAACTACAATCTTAACAGGAGATCTTAATACATCCTTATCTCAAAAAGACAGATCAACAAGATACAAAATTAGCAAGGAAGTAGCAGAACTGAAACAGAACTTGGAAAAAATGGACCTGGTGGACATATACAGTGTTCGACCCAACCACAGCTGAATAAACATTTTTCAGCTGCACGCAGGTCATTTTCCAAAACAGATAACATACTAGTCCAGAGGTCATGCATAAGTATATGCAAGAAAACAGAAATTATCCTATACATATTATATGACCACAGTGCAATGAAATGGGAACTAAATGACAAAAGAAAAAAGAACAATCTGCTAAATTCATGGAAACTAAACAACAACCTACTCAGCAATCAATGGGTCACAGAAGAAATCAAACAAGAAATTCAACAATATCTACAATTCAATGAAAATTCAAGCACAACTTATCAGAATTTATACAATGAAATGAAAGCAGGTCTCAGAGGGACATTTATACCTGTGCACTCAGACTTTAGGAAAATAGAATGGGAACAAATAAACACCATAATATTGCACCTCCAAAAACTAGACAAATAATAGCAAATGAAACTGAGAGTGCAAAGACAGGAAGAAATAATAAAGATTAGAGCTGAAATTAATTCAATTGAGATGAAGAAAAGAGTTCAAAGAACCCACAAATCAAAAAGTTTTTTCTTTAAAAGACTAAATAAAGTTGATAAGCCTTTAGCCAACCTTATCAGAAAGAGGAAAAGAAAAAATTCAAGTACATGCAATAAGGAACCAAAAGGGTGAAATCACCGCAAACCCAGCAGAAATTCAGAAAATTATCAATAGTTACTTCAAGAATCTTTACGCTTACAGAATAGAAGACACAGAAGAAATGGACTGATTTCTTGAAAGGTACAAATTACCAAAACTGAACCAAGAAGATATAACAACCCGCAATAAGCCAATAACAGCCAATGAAATACGAAACATAATAAAAAGCCTACCAAAAAGGAAAAGTCCACGTTCTGATGGGTTCACAGCTGAATTCTACAAGAAATTTATAGACGATATAATCCCCACACTCCACAAACTCTTCAATGAAATCAAAAAGGAACCAGTCCTCCCAAAATCATTTCTGGAAGCAAGTATTGTACTGATTCCAAAACCAGGGAAAGACACAAGAAAAAAGAACTACAGGCCAATCTCCCTCATGAACATAGACGCAAAAATACTCAACAAAATCCTGGCAAATAGAATACAGCAAATCAACACGAAGATCATACACCATGACCAGGCAGGATTCATCCCAGGGATGCAAGAATGGTTCAATATTCAAAAATCTATAAATGTAATACACTATATTAATAGACTGATATCTAAAAACCACATGATCATCTCAATTGATGCAGAAAAAGCTTTTGACAAAGTCCAACACTCATTCATGTTCAAAATCTTACAGAAAATTGGAATAGATGGACTCTACCTTAACTTGATAAAAGCCATGTATGACAACCCAAAAGCTCATATAATCCCAAATGGGGAAAAACTGAAATCTTTTACTCTTACATCAAGTACAAGACAAGGATGTCCTCTATCATCCTTCCTATTCAATACAGTCTTGGAATCATTAGCAACAGCCATTAGAGAAAGGGAGAAATAAAGGGAATAAGAATCGGTAAAGAAGAAGTTGAATTATGACTGTTTGCAGATGATGTGATACTTTACTTGGAAGACCCCAAAAATTCCACCAAGAAACTTCTAGAACTGATACATAAATTCAGTAGCATAACAGGATAGAAAATCAATACTCAAAAGTCAATAGCATTCCTCTACACAGACAACAAGCACACTGAAAGGGAAACAATATAAATAATAACTTTTACAATGGCACCGTGGAAATTGAAATACCTTGGGATTCATTTAACCAAGGAATTAAAAGATCTTTTCCAAGAAAATTACAACACCTTAAGAAAAGACATTGTATAGGATTTCAAGAAATGGAAAGATATTCCATGCTCCTGGATAGGAAGAACCAACATCGTGAAGATGGCCATACTCCCAAAATTGCTGTATAGATTCAATGCAATCCCTATCAAACTGCCACAAATATAACTCCCAGACTTAGAGAAATTGTTCCTAAAATTGATTTGGAACCAGAAAAGACCTAGAATAGCAAAGGCAATCCTGGCCAACAAAGACAAGGCAAGAGGCATCACAATTGCTGACTTGAAATTATACTACAAAGCCACTGTGACAAAATTAACATGGTATTGGCAACAAAATAGAGCTGAGGATCAATGGAATAGATTAGAAGAAGCAGAGGCATCTACAATCGCACTCAGCCATCTGATCTTTGACAAAGGGGTTAAACAAGCTCACTGGAAGAAAGATAGCCTCTTTAACAAATGGTGCTGGAAAACATGGCTTTCTACATGCCAAAAACTAAAACTTGACCCAGCTCTATCACCATGCACTAAGTTAATGTCAAAATGGATTAAAAATCTAAACATTAAAACAGAAACACTCAATCTCCTGGAAGAGAAATTAGGAGGAACTCTTGAAGACATAGGGGTAGGTAAAGAGTTCATGAGCAAACATATATTCGCACAGGAAGCACTTGAAAGAATCAACAACTGGGATCAACTCTTCTTGAGGAGCTTTTGCACAACAAAAGAAATTGTCAACAGTGAAAAGACAACTCACAAATTTTGAAAAAATCCTAACTAATAAGCAATCAGACAGAGGACTACTGTCTAGAATATATAAAGAACTAAGATATAACAGGGCCCTCAAATTTAAAGACCCAATTCAGAAACAGGCATCTGAGATGAATATACACTTCTCAGAGGGCGAAATTAAAGAAGTGAATAAACATATGAAAAATGCTCCATATTGCTAGCCATTTGTGAAATGCAAATAAAAACAACACTGAGATACCATCTCACTCCAGAAAGAATGGCTATCATATGGAAATTAACCAAGAACAAATGTTGGAGAGGTTGTGGGGAAAAGGGAAGAAGCTTGAGTTCCGCACTGATGTGGTTGAAGTCCCTCCACAGGGTTCCTATGGGGCCTTTCATAATAACTGCACGTGCTTTCACGGTGATGTCAACATTTTCTGGCATGTCCATAGTCTGACTGCAAAGAATGGTCTTCATTCTTGTAGGAGATGAGACAAATATATAATGTCTCAAAGTGAGTTTGTTTTATGACATGACTTTAATTTTTCAAGTACATTTTTAAAAAATGGACATATTTTTGAGAGGAGGAAAGAATGTAAGTCTGAGATTCCAATCCTTCTCCTTACTCTGTGTTTGCGCTGTGGTCCTCAAGCGTTCTGGTTTTCCCCTGACGATTGACTGTGCGATTGACTGTGAAATACATAAATCCACTAAGCCACCTCCAGCTGTGTAACTCTATGATTATCAAAATCAATAAGGTGCTCTGAATGTTAAAAAAATCCAACCAGGGTGCAAAGTGTAAATATTTTAAGCAGCACATGCAGCAGCATCATTAATAAAGAAGTCCTCTAAAAACATTTGACAAAAATGCAAAACTCACTTGCATATCTTCTGTGAAACAAACTTACACGGGTGTTTAGTCTAAACCAATCAAACTGCACAAGGTATTTTGGAAAGAAGAAACAGCTTGAATAATTTATTATCAGAAAGCAGTGTGATGGCAAGTATTGATTACACATTCAAGACACGAGCTTCTCTAGGCAACTACATATATTTGCTGTTAAAAAAAACAATTTTAATGTGACAAGAACCAGCATATTATGGTTTCTCTCGAAGAGTAATTATAGTTTACAAACAGTCATACTTGTGAATAGTGTGAGTGACATATAATTATCTGTTTTCTATTAACACTGTCTCTATAGTTTTATGTTCAATGCCTTCAAAAACTCATTATGGAATTAGAAAGAGTTAAAGGAAAGACAAACCTAATTAGCTTCACATTTTGGACATACAGCTTTAGGAGGTACAGTGGCATTCAGCAATACAAGTGATGGTTGCTTTGTTTACTCTGACATTCTTTCTCAATTTGGAAAGAAACACCACCAGATTTATGTTTGAAGGTAATAAGCTGGCCTATGTCCCCTATGCCACTGCTGCTCTCATCTCTCCTCTCTGCTCTTTGGTGCACATGTGGCCCTTGCTCTTTGCTTTTTGCCATGTGTGAGTAAAACCAAGAGAGTAGCCCCTTTGCAGGCAGTGCCCTGCTATCACCCATGGCCCAGGAAATCCAGAGATGATGGAGAAGAGACAGTGCTCATCCCCCTGAAGTCCCAATTACTGTGCCAGAGATGCTATAATGGAGCACTGATAGTAATGTCAGGCTGAGAGGGGCTTACAGGACCCACGTTTATTGTGTCACAGTTTTGAAGCCTGGAAATGCACAATCCAGGTATCTGCAAGCCTGGCTACTCAGAGATATCTTCTTTGGTTTGCAGAGGCCTGCCCTCTCGCTGTGCTGTGTTGCAGGTGTGGGCTGTGCTCCAGAACCTCATGTGTTTGAAGGGGATTGAGTGATAAGCATAGCAGAGAACAGATGAGCACAGAGCTGTTTAGGTTAGGAGGTGGGGCTCAGAGGCAGGTTGCAGGGCATGACCTGTAAAGCCCAGTCTCTTGCCATGTGCCCCTCCTCTCTGCTTCCCAGCTGCCATGAGAGGGTCAGCATTATTCTACCACATTGTTTCAACCTTGGAGAAAGCTGACCAAGGACCAAGAGACTGAGCTCAAGTCTGCTACTTATTTCTTATGTTTCAGATGTTGAGTGTCATGTCTTGGTGTCGAAAAAGTGACAAAGACACCTGTCCAGTGCCCATACTTTCTGTGCTCCCCTATCCTTAGCACTTGTTTCTGTATTCAAATTTACTTGGAAGGATACCAGTCAGGTGGAATTAGCACCCATCCTAACAGACTTGTCTAACTTAGTTGCCTCTTCAAAGGTTTCACTTGCAAACACTGTCACGCTCCGATGCATTGCGATTTGCTCACTTGGCATCTGAACCTGAGTGGCACATAAATTAGTGCCAGCCTGGTCATCTTCCCTATGATACAGCCCACAGGGTCCACCTACCCCCTGGAGTTTTCTCTGCAGTATTATTGACATAACTGTGCAACTCTACCTTTTCCCCCATCGTTCTCTCCACTGAAGTAGAAGGTGCAGAAAGCACTTTCATCTAGGTGATTTGTACTAGATCTTCCTGAGGTGCACACAGTAATGACAAGCAACCATCTGATCCATCTATAAAAATTATAATTAGTAATGCTGATTGTTCTAAAAAGAAAAGTACCATAAGGGCTCGCCTTCAGTATTCGTGTGTGCTAGGTACTAGGCAAAGCATTTTATATTTATCCTTACAGCAAACCTTTACTGATTAACACCAAAATAGTACCGATTAACCAGATGAGGAAGCTTAGTCTTAGAGAAGTTAAAAAAAATTTCGATTAGTTTATTAAATCACAATTCCTAGAACAGATTTTGAACTCATGCATGCTGGACTGATTTTATATGCAGCCTTTCTGAAAACACGCATATCTAAGATTTAGGAAGAGTGCATAGTAAGAAATTAATAAAAATTTGTAAGATAAAAATTTTATGACATGGAAGTTAAAATATCTATTAAATATTTGATTTTTCAAGGAAAATACAATTGATACTTTGACATAAGTAGTTTAAGAATCCAAAACCATGAAATATCACTACTTTTAGAAAAAAACCAAAACATAACTTTTCAATGCAAGAACCAGGCCTACAGCATTTTATATGTAAGTTTAAACAAGTAGGTAATTTCTTTATAATACACAATCCTTTGAAATTACGATACATAACTAATCAAAGAAGCACATACATACCTACAAATGGAGACCACCTATAGCAAGAGCCAGCACTGAAGTGACCATTACCACGTGGACAGATGATCAAAGTATGTTCTTCGAGGCTGGCAAGGAAGGGAGGAATCTACATCAGACACTACTGCTGGCAAAGCCATGTGTATGCAGGCAGTGCTGTCATCTGATCAATGGCGTGTGAGACAACAAGCAGCTAGATTGCTGAATGCCTTTCTTCCAAGATTGGAAGACATATGTAAGAACTTTGTAAGTGGTTTAATGGAGTGCGCTGAAATGCAATAAAGGTACTGTCAGAACCTCCCAGCTTAGAATGAGAAATGTTGCTTATTAAAAATGAAAATATGCTTAATTAAATAAAAGCACTTTATAGTGCTCCAACCCATCTTTATGATCTGTGCTAACATTTTTCTGAGTATGAACAGAAGGAAGGCTTTCCAGTGGTGTGCACTGACCAGAAGGCTTGCCGAGTCTTTCTGAACTGCTTAGTGGCTCCATTTCCAGTTGAATCATAATGGGCTTCGCAACAGAGCAGTCACTATCAATTCTCCCAATTTTGCTCCAACTGCATTCCATAGATTTTTACAATAACTTTAGAAAATATGCATTGCAGAGAGACTGGAATTAGAAAATTTTGATTCACACATTTTTGCAGATTAATGAATGGTGTTAAGGGTTAGCTTATTTGTCTGCAACGAGTGAACCTCCAATGCCAGTTTTGCTTGTTATGTTACTGTGAGATGCAAAGTATGGAAGGAATTTTGGAAATTGTCAGGTGTAAGATGTAGTTCCTTTGTAATAGTTTATAGTTCCTAAAGGCCCACGAGTTAACTCATGTGCCGAGACCTACTGGGGCCGCTGCCCACAGGAGCATGCCTAACTGGTCATGTGATCTGCATCCAGGTCTTGAACAATGGCATGTATGATGCAACGATCTATGCAGATCATCAGGGCAGCAGCTGCCATGATCACCAAGGAGAGCCCATGGCCTTTGCTGAGACTTGAAGTTCACATGAATCACCAAATACATGAAATCAGGAGCAACAAAACAGCAAGAGATGGTGAATGTTTAAATTAAAAACATTCACTGAAGTGAATGAGAAGGTACTATCAATCCTTTTCATAATATTTTCTGTTGCTTTGAACAGTCATCTCACTATTCTCTTCACTTTCTGAATGGAAACATTTTGAGAAACTGTCTTTCATGAATGTCTTCAGTTGCCCTGAAGGTATCCATGGCTACCTTGATGTCCCAAATCAATTCAAATTTTACCTTTTACAGTCATTTAGAATTTGGGAACAGTCACAAGTGTATAAAGCCAGATCTGGAGAAGAAGGTGGCTGTGTTGGCAAGCTGCCCTTCTGCCGAGCAGCTGCACTCACCATATTTTTGACTGTATCTTGTAACAATGTGAAAGACTTGCAGAAGCACTTGAGAGAGGCAGGAATCAAGGATTCCATCTGGTCCAAGTGATGGAGAGGATTTTGAAGGGAATGAATGGTGTCTTGTTTTGCAGTAACTTTTAAAACTTTGAACATCTGATTATAGCATATAAAAACAGTAAAAGTGATCTTCCAAGCAGTTGTTAAAATTCAAATAATTAGGTGTTTTAAAAATCTCAAGGTTAGTATTTTTTCAGTCTAAAAACTCTGATTGATAAGTAATACATATATTCACTTAGTGAATTTTCATGTGTCAGATATGTCACTTTTACAACAAATGATATTCATTTAAATCTTACTATATGATTTCCAATGAACTATCATATACTATATTTAGTCCAGTAATTTTCAATAAAACTCAAACAAAAGAAAATGTTTCATGACCCTCTATTTCTCACCATTACTCTGTTTTTAAGAGAAACAGAAGTAAGAAAATGATAAAGGATTTATTTTAGAACAGAGACTCCCAATCACACTGACTCACCACTAATCCAGTCTCCAATTCACCTAAGTCCAACAAGAAATGTCATTCACAAGCATCTTTCTAAGACCCACAATTGGGCACACAACGCTGGAGTATGATGAACCTGAACAAAGCAGTTGACCAGAAGAGCGTACTGCTCAGACACTCCCGCAGAAGGTGGTCTTTGGAGGAGTCACTGAGGCTACCTCTTCTCCACTCAGTTCTGTCACTGAGACTGTACCTCTTTAGCCTTGCACTGTCACATTTCTTATTCTTGGTTTTATTTTTATTTTTTATATTTATATCTGAGCTATATCTCCAGCCACAATTCCTATTTTCCTAATACAACCCCGTGTCTGTTCTGATACACTTATGACACCCAGGCAAGATCTCAGACTGTTGCTGCTTTGGACTTAATTCCCCCATAAGAATGTCAGCATTTTCACAGAAAGACTTCACACCTTAATCTTTCCTGGACTTTCAAAGCAACAGGTTGTTGTTTCACATGATTTTCATGCTTTAAGTTACATACGGTAGATGTCATCTTTGACATAACAGGAGATTGGCATGTCAGAGATATCAAAAATCTTTTGCAAAAGCCACAATGCAAAAGATTTTTGATATCTCTGACATGCCAATTTTTCTTAAACTGCAGGAAAAAACTAAGAGTACTTTTGCTTTGAGTATTGTTAAACTTGACTGGACAAGTTACTGTATTGCTGCCTTTCATTACTAAAATTCAGGGATCAATCTCGAGCCTCATTAGTTCTCCTTCATGTTTTATGACTGTGAGATTTAACAGTCTAGAGAACAATGGTCTAGGTCTTAGAGTCAATATTAAACTGGCATTAACATGACTCATTGGCTTTATGGATGATTTTTCCTATAACACAGTGATAGAATGCCTAAGTTCCCCTACAACTAGTAAGTTAAAACCTAAAAACTAATAGGATGGCATTAGGAGACCAAGACTTTTAACAGGTAAGTCATTCATAAATGGGATCAGTGCCCATTTAAAACATGACAATCTAGTTCTTCCCTCTGCCATGTATGTACATACGCTATGAGAAGGTTTCACTTCTGAAACAACACAAAACCATCAGTACCTTAATCTTGGATTTCCCTGTCTCCAGAAGTGTATGCTATCACTTGCTCACTCACTGGCTCACTCACTCACCCACTCATTCACTCACTCCAGTACTAGGGACTGAACAGAGTGGCACCTTCCTGCTGAGCATTGTCCCCAACCCCTTCATTTCTTCAGACTTGAGACTGGACCTTGCTCTGTCACCAGGGCAGTATTCCAAGTTGCCATTCTGCTGTTTCAGCTGCCCTCAGCTCTGAGACTGCAGAGGCGATGGTGCGAAGCACACCTCATCAGTTTCCTTCATCAAGCAGCAAGCAGTATAGACAAAAATAGAGCAGCAATAAAATAGTGGCTTAAAGAATGTTCTTTATGGAGCAGTAAAAAATTATTAATTTGATAGCTATAATCCTTCTGCGTGCATCTTTCTAATAGTCTAAATAACACAACAGGAAGGGGGCAGAAAGCACTCATGTCGACGTTTACATGTGATGCTGCTCTCCAGGAAAACAACTCAGTGACTGGGCTGGCAAATGCTTTTCACACGGAATACCACTTTTTCTTGAAAGAATAAGAGAATTATGCACAAAATGTGATTAGCATTCTAAAGAAAACATTTACAACGTTTTTGGTTGATGAGAAATTCAAACTTCAAGGCACAAATTATAAGTGTGAAAAGCTTGTAACCAACACAGTGGACTTGGCAGTTTCAAAATATACAATGGCTTTTCTGATGAGATCAATGGAAATATTAAAAAATGTAATTTTTTATATGTGCAACGAAATACATCAAGCATTTGGGAAGTCTACAGTAGTTGGAGAGCCAATTGCCAATTTACAATGCAAATGCACCCAATGGATTTTAAGATTTCAAAATAGGTAAAAAGTTTACTTTTAAGGCTCAGCTAACACTAAGAAAAACCTATCTGGTGTTTCTCATCTTTTTTGTTCATGTTATGCCTCATATTTATATTTTTTTTCTCATTTGCTATGTCCATGTTATGTTCATACTTTAAGGTCTTTTGTAGTTTGTATGTAGGAGGAAGTAGGAATTATGTACTGATTATGCTATTAAAGAAATAATTATAAGCCATATTTTATAAAATAATATGAATTATGTAAATATATATGAATTTCAAATCTTTCATCACTCAGGGTGAAACTATATACTTATTCTCCATTCCCCATGAGGTACTGAAGATCAGAGGTGAATGAAATATACAGTTTGTCCTACCTAGAGGACCAAAAGTTTCCCAAATGCTTCACCTGGAATTTCCTGTGACAGACTAATTTCTTACCCTACAGGCATTTATTTGAAGCATACTGGAAGTCTACTGAAACTTGCCTGACTTTGTTCTAAGTCTGATCATGCTTCTGCAACAGAACACCACTGACTGAATACGCTATAAACAACAGAAACCTTCTCATAGTTTTGGAGGCTAGCTTAGACTAGGGAGTCTAAGATCAAGTCATTGCACCTATTGTGTAAGAAGGGACCAGACCTGACAGAGGTACCTAGAAGTTGAGTGTCTATATGGCAGAAGGGCAAACATACTCCTCTAAAACTTTTTCTAAGGGCACTAATCCCCATTTGAGGGCTCCTCCTCCTAAGGGAGTCACCTCTCCATAGGGTTTACTCCTTACTCTCACAAGAGCTAGGTTTGGGGAACACACTCAGACCATAGGAGTAAGCTCTAGCACACTAGAGAATTTACTGTTTTCCTTGTCCATGGAAAATAGGTCAAGCATGGATATTTAGAAGTTATTGTCATATTGTAAAAGTTTTTCATTTACTTGTACTTTACATAATCAAAATGTAATTAAACCATACAGAACTGGGCCTGGGGAGATAGCTCAGTGGAATAAGGGATTGCCTGGCAAGTCCAAGGTCCTGAATTCAAGCCCTGTTACCAAAACGAAACCAAAAAAAATCATACAGAACTGTTAAGGCAATATGTATTTCATAGATAATACTACAAATGAATTAGTTGACTTATGAATAATGTTTACTTTTCTGTTACAAATAAATACAAAAATTACAGCAAGTTGGATAATATGAATCTTCAAAACAACTAGTAATACCTATTAAAATGCAAATTACAAAGAAATTTTGATTTCTTGATCAAAGTGAGATTTTTTTTTTCCTGGTTTGTGAATCTCCAGTACCTAATATAGGTATTTATATTTCTGAATGTAAATTTCTCTATCAACTCAACTTATATTTATTAGTTTATTATGAGAAGATAGAAGGTACTTTGCAAGCTTTTTTGAAGCAAAAATCTATCTTTAAAGCTATCTTTTTGGTTATATAGTACAAATATTTTAAGCACAAAATGATCCTTAGAATGACATGTTTTCCATAGTTTGTTGCTTTTCTGTGATTGCTCCTTTATTTCTAACACTTGCCATGCCTCACGAATCTGTAAGGATTCTGTCATAGGGTGAGAGTTGCTTAGCTTCCTAACAAAAAGAAATTTTAATCCATATAGCAGGACTATTATGTTCAAAACTCATGCTTATTTCTAAAAAAAAAAAAAAAAAGATAAAACAAATTAGTTAAAATTCAAATTTAACTTCATTAATATTTGAATCCCTTGTCTGGCCCACTTAGGTAGAGAGCTTTGATGCTCAATTTATTTCCAAAATCATTTCCCAAGCCCATTTACAAATAAGAAAGTATGCTGCACTTGAGCTGGAAATCATCTTGAAGCTGTTAAAAGATCAAACAAGTACCTAGACAGTTATAATAAAAGCTCTCCTCTTTTAGCAACTATTACTGTTTTCCCCTCTCTAATTCTTGCTTTCAATTTCCACAGGTACTTTTTAATTTGCTAGTCCTTTGAAGACTACCTGAAATAGAACATATAATATATTTATCAATGCCCAGGCTTAACCATTTTGTACACATTTAAGATGAAAGTGGAAATAAAATTGCTGTTACTTTTTCTACATTCTGCCACCACCTTTACACTTTATGAGACATGTTCTTCACTAAGAGGTTAGAATTAATCTGCTACTTGACATGAAGGTTCATGGAAACACTCAAGTGCTAATTTACTATCATACAAAATGGCAAGTCCTTCCAAAAGTGTTACGTTACCACAATGAGTATCTGCTGACGGAGCCAAAGTGGTTTCCTTAAACTGTTAAGAGAAAATCACACGAGATTATTGCTTGGCATGCTGAACATCACCCAAGTGCTGGGTGTGTAGTCCGTAGTACACACTTCAGATCTACCATTACCAAGGCTGTGTAAGCAGAGGACTTTGTGAACTTCTTTCCATTTCATAGCTTTCCTTATTTCCATTCTTCAAACATATCTAACCAGTTTCAATAAAATTACACCCCACATGAAACTAATGTCTATATACAAAGCATAAGACACAGGTTAAAGTTAACACGTGATCACTAAGATAGGCACTAACAAGAGTATGGTGTATGTTTCTGTTCAGAGGAAAAGAATGAAGAGATGCGCCAGCCAGTGCTCCAACCACATAGAAGTGTCAGGCTGGGTGAGTACCACACTTGTGCCTGCCGGGTTGAAAGTCATTCTCTGAAATTTTCCTTTATTCCTAAATCCTTTTAACCTTATTTTCTACATTAAAATATAACATTATATGTAGTTCTGAATATTTTAGACCTATAGATCTGCTATATTTTTTGTTTGTATTCGGTGTAGGGTCTCACTTCACAGCTCAGACTCACAGTGATCCTCCTGTTTTCAGCCTCCCAAACACTGGGATTACAGGTGTGCACCACACCCAGACTTGGTCACTGGCTCAGTGTGCCCTGGGGGGTGGGGCCAGGGCAGCATGCAGGGCTGGGGATCGAACCCTAGTCCCTGTGCTTGTCAAGACAGGCACTTAGTCTGCTGAGCTACCTTGCTGTCCCTCATCAGTAATTGCTTAAGGGTGTGTGTGAGTGTGTGCTCATTCTGAATAATTACTGATGATTTACTTTGGGTTGGGTGCTGCTGAAAGATTCTCTTCTCACAATTAAAAGTGAGGGTCTTATATTTCTTAACCCAGGACATTGAAAATAAACTCAGCTAACAGCAACAACTGAGTAAGTATTACAAGATTAATAATTTACATCAAAAGGAAGCTACAGGTCATATTCAGAATATCATGGCACACAGCAGCACAAATCACAAGCAGGGATGAGCCTGTCCCTGCCTCCTTGTCTGTGACTCCTGCACTCCTGGACTTTCCTACACAGGGGAGCTTTTGAAGGGTGCCGATCTATGTAGCAAAGAACTGTGTAGCAGACTGCTTGGTGTGCCAGGTCACAGCCACCAATCTGCCTTCCTGAGGTCCCAGCTCACCGAGCCTGTGATTCACAGCAGAGCTAAACGATGCATTCCTAAAGTGGGCTTCTGTCTCCTTTACAGGGTTTCTATTCTTCAGCTTTCATTCACTGAATAAGATGCCCTTGATGTGCCTATCACCTGCTGGTGCTGATCAGGACATCAAGTACCTGACTCCCAGTACCTCTCCCACTCCCCACACTGGGAGTGCTCACATTGTGCTCACATTGCCTGGGTCCTGAGCTCCAAGGACGGACTGAGGCCTCCGTCCCACCAAACACTGCTTGGCCTGTTCACTTGTGAAGAGCTTTACATGTGCTCCTATTGATGACTAGAAGTGGGTCAGCTTCAAACTTTACTGGGAACACAGCTTTTCTTCTTCCTATTTCTTTTGTGTACTCACTGAACTTGTCATTTGATATGTTAACATTCCCCAGAACTACTCTCTAACACAATACTTTCTATTTCTTCAATAAATACTTTTTCATGTATCATCTATGCACCATGCACATCTGCCATATTCTCATAAAAATATAATGGAACTCATATTTGTATCTTGCCCTAAATCATGGTTAAGTCAAAAGATTCCAGCAGAAAGAAATGTAAACTGATGAAGCAATGTTAGCTTCCAATATTTTTTCTTTCTTTTCCTTTCTGAGTGAATCACATTTTAGTAACCCAGTCATGTGGGTTTCACAATTAGTAAAAATCGTTACATTTTTATTTAAAATAAACATCCTATGCTATTAACATAGTTGTTCTGCTGCTGCTCATGGATAAGACAAAAACAATAGGCAAGACATTTTTGTTAACCTATATTTCAAAGGGAGGTGACATACATAGGGTTTGAACTCTTTGTATTGCTTCCAATAGGATGTGTCAATGTGCATAGAACAGATAGGAGTAGACAGGAATGGGCTGCTCCTACCCAGGGTGTTTTGAGAACTCTTCAGAAGAAGCATTAGGTCTTAATTACATCAAAATTATTCAGAATTATTATAATTTTATTTGCCTCTGAGAGCAAAGAAAAAGGAAAAGGTATGTTATTACAATACCTTAGGAAAATTTTCACAATCCTAATATGGCTCTGATGACTTCTTTTGCTTGACTGATTGATCTCCTCATGGCAGCCATAAAACTGCAGCAGTTTATCCTCAAAGAACTACTCGATTTTAATTGGTGTTTTGTTGTTAAGATAGCCAAACAGAACCCAGTCAGCTTTCTTTTCCACACCTGCTCAAAGCTGCTCCTGAGTGCTGGAGGCAGAGATCTACTCAGACGTGACTGCGTCTGATGGTTCCTCTGCAGCAGTGCTTTCTGGAGACAGCGCCTCCATGCTGCATCTCACAGTGCTCCCGGAAAGCAACACTGGTTCTTTCATTTAGATACACCTTCCACTTTTCATTCACTCACCCAAACAAACAAGTGGCTGGTCCCCCTTCACTTCCTTCAGCTCACAGTACAGCACAGGGCCCTTCTTGGTGCTAGGCACTCGGACGGAGAATGACTCTGCATACACAACATTCTACTTACTCAACAAAGAACCTAGAATGGCCTCCTTGTTACTGTTCTCTCACTGCTGAGACAAAGTACCCAACACTCAAAATTAAGAAAGGAGAGATTTATATAACCTGCAGCTGCGGACGTTTTAGCCCATACTCAGCTGGCTCCCAGGCTGGGTAGCAGGGCACAGGAGCAATGGTTGAAGACAGCAAAAAACAGCACAGAAACAAGAGCAAAAAGGGGAAGTAGCAGCAGCTGCCTCTCTCCTATATTATAAGCAGGTACCCTGGGGTCGGGTGCAAACCCGTACACTGTTCATGCCTTCCGCTTGTATAGGACCCTGGCTTCCTGCTGAGTCACTTAATTAAACTTCTAAACTTCTCAAGTTGACACAATGGATTAACCAGTACAAATATCAAAAGAAGATAAAGCCACGTGCTATGGAAGGACCAGGGTTCGATCCCCTGCACCACACGCCACGCCAGGCCTGCTCATGGTTGGCTACTGAGACCAGGGTAGTGTCACATGCTTGTAATCCCAGCACTGGAGAGGCTAAAAACATGAGGATCTCTGTGAGCCCCAGCTGTTTACTGAGACCCTGTACCAAAACATAAAAAGAAAATGAATTCTCCTGGACTTACCAAACACTGTGGCAGGGACAGAGACACTAATGCTATATGCAGTGTGAGATGCAGAAAAGACCCTTGTTACGTTTTGTGTCTGGCTGCTTCCCAAAGGCTCGTGTAGTAGTGGGTGGGTTCTAGAGTTAGTGACTGATTCAAGGTCCAATGCTGGGATTACAGGTGTGAGTGCTACACGCACATCTGGGCGTAGAGCCTGAATACAAATATAAGGGGGGAAGAGGCTTGCACTCCCTCCTCTTCTTTTGTTCCTGTGCTTTTGCTGTCCGCAACACTGTCACCCTTACCCCACCATGAACTGGTGCCTCTGCCATGGAGTCAGCTGGGTATGGACTGAAACCTCCATAAATTGGGAGCTAAATAAACCTTTTTTCCCCTCAATTTTGAACATGAGATATTTTGTCTTACCAAGAGAAAAGTAATTAAGACAGCCCTAGAATCATCCATACTTAGAATACCAGCTTTGCTTTATCTCATGGACTCATCAAGGCACTATGGGCAACAGTATGACCACCTGGAGGTCAACTGAAAAGCTCTGAACCTGAGTACCATGACCAACTGTCCAGAAAAGGAGCCGAGAAAGGATCTGTAGTGCATTTAAGAATAATTCCTATGGTCATTGTGGGAAATCCTCCATCGGTCCTAATGCTATTTCCTTAGAGTTTATATTAGAAGTCAAAAGTCAATTATAAAAACAACCCAACAAAACAAAGCACAAAAGCAATACAAAGGAACACAGAGCCTCTGAAAAGCACTGAGTGACAGAAGAAATAGTAAACTAAAAAGACAGAACGAAACAGAAAAAGACCTGTTACAGAAAACAGAATGGAAGAAACAGCTTCACATGTTCAGTGACTTGCCAGATACTCATTGTTACACATCAATAAAACATGAGAAGACAAATTTTAAATTATCAAAAGCAGAATGAAATAAAAATGGAATGATCTAAAGCACAGGCAAAATGAAAGACAACAATGATGAAATAAGGAAAGAACTATAAGAGACATAAGTTCCAATAGAAAAACTGAAATGAACAAGGAAGATAAAAATCTCAGGAAGTTCATGTGATATGGAATAGCAAAGAAGAATGAAAAATGACGAGAAAAGATAAAAGTAAGTAATGGGATCTATAAATCACCAAGACTTCTCATTTCAAACTCATAATTTTAAAAAATGTATTCTGAGATTGAAAAAGAAAGAAGATTGCTGTTTTAAGGGCACACTGCACTCAACAAAAGTCCTCCATCATACTCCATGAAGTATTACTTCTGAATTTAGAAGAATTATTTCCAAAGCCATACACAAATAAAAGAAATAAGATAATCCATACAAAAGTCACTGTAACAATAGGTATTAACTTATGTAATAAAGTTAAGAAAACTAAACTGGTAAGAAGTGCAATATAAAAAACAGGCAAATCAATGAAGAATACTATGTGTTTATGAAAGGAAATATCACAAACCAAAGGAAAGAAATAAGAATTACCTAAATAACTAGAAATTGAATTTCTTTCTATAGAGTGGAAAACATGCCAAACACTGATATACTTCCCAAGCACATTAAATGATTAAATATAGAAAATCAAGATATAAATGACATAAATTTCTAATAATGTGAAGAATTAGGC
Source organism: Ctenomys sociabilis (assembly GCA_004027165.1). Classification (NCBI taxonomy): domain Eukaryota; kingdom Metazoa; phylum Chordata; class Mammalia; order Rodentia; family Ctenomyidae; genus Ctenomys; species Ctenomys sociabilis. The sequence continues at coordinate 70,748 of PVKA01007303.1, forward strand.
TAATAAATTATTCCATATTCTAAATAATAATAATAATAATAATTATTATTATTATTTTGTGTGTGTGTGTGTGTGTGTGTGTGTGTGTGTGTGTATGTGTATGTGTGTATGGTACCAGGGATTGAACTCAGGACCCTGTGCTTGCCAGGCAAGCGCTTATTCTAATGAGCTATCTCCCCAGGCCAAGAATAAATTATTAATAAGTAAATATTTAGGGACTCATGGAGACTCACACAGACTTAAAACTGTGCTTTCTGAAAAACATGTCCATTTTTATGAGTCAGAAACAATGACAAAGGGGCTGGGGAAATGGTTCAGTGGAATAAGCACTCCGTTGGCAAGTGCAAGGGCCTGAGTTCAATCCCCGGTTCTGCAAAAAAAAAAAAAAAAAAAGAAAGAAATAATGAGAAAAACTAAGTAAAAACACATGTACCATCTGACTGTGCTGAAGCTACCTTGTGAGAGAACAGTCCTTCCTGATTTAGAGATCAGATGCACACAGAGAGCTAAGGGACCCTACTCAGTACCAGTAGACACCTACCGGTGGGAAACCCAAACTACAGGTGACAGATTACGTTTTGGTTTCCCAGATGGAGAAAAACAAAAAAGTCAGAAAATTTCAATGCATACGCTTACTCATAGCACAGGGTGCACTACACTACACACTTAGTTCAAGATTCACAGACTGTATTTCCGTGAAGGTTAATTAGTCATGGTTTCTAAAGCTCTATGTACTTGATGCTTTTTCCAATGTAAAGGAAAAAGTGTGGAGATCTTGAAACCATTTTCATTTCCCAATGGTGTTAATATTATTATTGAATTATCAGACTTATTCAGGAACAGCCACTATTATAATAGTAAGTATATTCTGGTATAAGCAACAGGTATTTTAAACTTTGAAATGAAAGCATTCAATTATTGAGTTATGTGTTTCTATTATATTAAACTCTCCTTTATTTGATATTAAGATTTCAATTTGTAACACAACTTTCAAATCTACAAGTGACAATTTTAGGATCTGGAAGGTCTTAATCAATTTACCGAGAAAATACTGCTCCAGATCTTTGAAAGATGTTTGAATAACTATAGCACACCATGCATTCCTGGAAGGCTTCTGTCATACTTTCAAGACTTTGAAAGATGTCCTATTGTAACAACGTAGACAAGTGCTTTGTTTTATAGGTATAAAAATAAACAGAAATTCCAAGTCTAAGCTTTAGGGCCTGCTTTGTAATCATGATTATATTAAACATAGTTCAGATTTTAGAGTGACAACCCAACCTGGATTAGGTTTAGGGGAACTTGTGAGGCAGATTGCATCACTGTCATTTTCTGGCCATTGGCCACTGTAGTTTACAGAGTTTCAGTGTTTTTATAGAGCAGGTACTAATGTAAAGCATAGTGACATTTCTGATGCTTTCCAGCATGGCTTATGTAGAATCTGCTTTTGTTCTTTCCCTTGAACTAAGTAATATATGCAGTTTAATGAATTATGAAAAAAATAGCAATTTTTTAAAGACAACCTTCTTTCTGGAATTAGGTACAATATCAGTGTTACTTTTATTTATGTTTCTTGGATGACCAACAATGCCAAACATTTCTTCATATATTTATTTGCCATTTATATTTCCTCTGCTAAGTGTGTATACATTTCAGATGCCTATTTTTGGATGGCATTTTTGAATTTTGGGACCTGATTTTTTCAATTCTTTATATAGTCTAGACATAAGTTCTTTGTCTGAGGTATGACTGGCTATAATTTCTCATTTCATGGATTGTCTTTTTACTGTCATTAATTACTTTTGTTATGCAAAAACTCTTTAATAAGGTGAGATCCCTAACTGTTGATTGTTTGTACATTTTCCATGTGGTCTGGGTTTTTTTTTTTTTTAAATGGAGTCTCTGCCTACACCTGTATCTTGAGATTACTATCTATTTTGTCTTATAGTAGATTATTTCTGTTTTAATATGTGAATTCTTAATCCCTTTGGAGTAGGCTCCAAATGCATGGTGATAGGCATTAGTCTAGTTTTAGCTTTTGGAGGATAGAAGGCCAGTTTTCTAGCACCATTTATTAAAGAAGCTACCTTTCTTGCAGTGAACTTGTTTGGTCCCTCCATCAAAGATAATGCAATTAAGCATGTGTGTAGTTGTCTGCATCTTCTATTCTGTTCTCTGATCCTCGGGTCTGTTTCTGTGCAATACCATGCTGATTTTTTTCTAGTAGCTTTGTAGTATAATTTCAAATTAGGGGTCTTGATGCCCCCTGAGTACTGCAATTGTTACTACATAGATATTTTGTTTTCTTCAGTAGATTAATTTCTATCTATTTCAGTTTTTACATGTTATTGCAATAGGCATGGTTGCCTCATTTTTCTGTCAGCTTATTGTGTAGAGGAATGCTGCTGAGTTTTTGAGTGTTGACTTCTTATCTAGCTACACTGCTAAAATTGGTTATTAAATGTACAAGTCTTTTGATGGATTTTTCTATGCAGAGTATTATGTCATCTGCAAATAACAATAATTTAATTCTCCCTCCCCTATCCACATTCCTTTTCTTTCTCTTGTCTAATTGCTCTAGCTAATGTTTCCATAACTATATTGTCTTGTTCCTGATTTTACAGTAAAAGCTTTCAGTTTTTGACCATTTAGTACATTTTTTGCTATTGGTTTGTCAGAGATAGCTTTTATCAGATGGAAATAAAGATCATCTATTACAATTTTCTGTAGGTTTTTGAAAATCATGAGTTTTTAAACTTGTGTAATGCTTTTCTCTCCATATATTGAAGTGATTATGTGAATTTCTTTTGTTCTGTTAATATGGCATATTACATTTAATGATTTGCATATGTTGAACCATTCCTGCATATCTTTGGTGAATCCTACTTGGTCATGGTGTATAATCTTGATGATATGCTACATTCTCTTTGCCAGTGTCTTACTGAGGATTTCTGCATCTATGTTCATTATGGAAAATGGCCTGTAGTTTTCCCTTTTCATTGGGTTCTTCTTTGGTTTTTGAACCTGGAATGCTTTGGTTGCTTTTAAATTCCCTCATAGTGGCACTGGTTCTTCTCTACATTTCTTGTAGAACTCAACAGTAAATCTTGCATGACTTGGGCTTTTCTTTGTTGGTTAAGTTTTTACTTACATTTTACATTTCACTGGCTGATATTGGCTGATTTAGAATTTTTCTATCTCTTCAGTTTTGGCAATTTGAATGTGTCTAGAAATTTGTGCATTTTCTCTCTTGTTGGAGTACAGGTTCTTACAGTAGGTACTGATCATCTGCATTACTGCAGCATCCATTGTGATAGCCCCTTTACATTCCTAATTGCTTGAATTTTTGTTTTTTCTTTCCTCTTTGTGAAATTTGTGATGTATTAAACTGTTATTTTCAAAGACACATTGCCAGAAATCTCTTCCACCTTTCCTTAGATATGCCAATAATATGAACATTATATACCATTTATTTCACAAATCCTAAGATTCTGTTCAATATTATTTTCTCTTTAAAATTAGATAATTTTGATTGACCTAAATTTGTGCTCTAACCTCCTTCTCTGTCATCTCTAGCATAATAACAGACCTATCTAATGAGTATTATTTTCAGTTGTATTTTTCAGTTCTAAAGCTTACCATTTTAAAATATTTACATGTTACAATGATGTACATCTGTGTGCATAAGTGAAGGCATGTGAATAAATACATATACATAGCAAAACCAGAGTGAGTATGTATTTCCTATGTCTCTGCTTGGGAGATCTATCTTTTCATTGTCTTCAAGAGGGCTTATGCTTACCTCTAGGCTTCATATAGTATGTAATATGGTTATTGAAACCTGAGTTATCTACAAATGGCTTCTAATGATTGATGAGATACATTTGTGAATTGGGACATTTTCCTGATTCTTTGCAATGGTGTATACTGAATGATTTTGGATCATATTTTAAGTACTTTATATTACATTTTGAGACTTTCGGCACTACTAGTTTTTCTTCTCAAAGACAGTTGGGTTTTGTTGTTGTTTTCCCAGGTGATCAAAATGACTAAGTTCAGAATACTAATCCTGTGAGTTTTTAACATCTGTACTGCATTTCATTATTATTTTAGTATGCATTTGGTACAGGGTACTCACTACGCAACTCTGAGTAAAGCAACAATCTTTATGGTTATTCAGATCTCAATTACATGATACTTGGCAACTTATACCTGAAGGTGGCTCCAGTATCACTCTTTATACAACTGTTAATGTCAGCAGGGTTTTATATAGATTTATATTGTGTGGAACAGTGATAGCTATAGGAGCAAACAGCAATTGGGCTTTTGTGCCAAGTTTACTAAATCCAATTATCTTTACCTCATAAGAAAAACTAAGGCTTGAAATGAGTATTATTTTTATTTCATCTTTAAGTATACGCTAAAGGAATCTTTTACACATATTACCATATTATCACATTTTAAAATGACAATTTCTTAATATCTCTATATACTGTACTTTTATTTTTTAAGCTCTTTATTATAACTTTTGGTTTGTTCAAATCAGGATACATAAGATGTATATAAAGCCATAATTGACAAGTCTGTCCTGTTAAGAGCACAATAGTATAAATGAGATGCTTTGCAAAGCATATACGGTCTCTGCTGAAATTACTAAGTGCTACTGCTATAGAGCAAAAGTATCTATATACAAGGCATAATGAATAGGCAGAGCAAATTTCAATGAAATTTTGTTTCCAGAGCCAGGGCACAGGTTATGGGATTTACAAACCATAGTTATCTGTGACTGTCATACAGTTCTCAGATGGTAAGCTTTTATCAAGTATACCAAAGCTAGCTGAAAAGCCAGGGGTATTAAACCCACCAAAGGATTAATTCACTCATAAACTCATAGATGAAGGAGTTTTTCAGAGGGAGGGCCTGCTTGAAGGGAGTTGGACACGGGGTCAAGACCTTGGACACTATGTCTCTTCATGAGCTTCCTGGCTGCTACGGCCTGAGACTTCAGCCCAGGTCCTTCCCTCTCCAGGGCCTCAATGCCAGTGAGCCACACACTGAAGCCGCAAATCTAAATAACACTTTATCTTTGATATTGTTTTCTCAGGTATTTTGTCACAATATCTTTAGTTCTTTTTTAAATAGAATTATTTTGTTGTTGTTTGGTTGTTTCTTTTGTTTTTTTGAGACAGGGTTTCACTATTTAGTTCAGGATGGCCTTAAACTCACTCTACAATCTAAGCTAGCCTTGAATTCACAGCAAGTCTTCCTGCCTCAGCCTGCAGAGTGCTTAGACTGCAGATGTGCACTGCTATGCCCAGCTTTAGGCTCTTTTAAAATGCCTGGTCACTAGTGGCCCCAGGGAGATTCTTGAGGATGAGGTCCCACGTTAAAGAACACATACATGCACATACCAGCCAGAGAAGGCAGGACAGAGTGGAGCAGAGCAGAGCACAGGAGCCATCTGCTGCCTGATTGGGTAATTCATGTACAGGCTGTCATCTCATATTCACATTCTTACACAGGACCACAACCAGTGCATGTGTGTGGTCTGCGCCAAGTCGGGATTACATAACTGTACCCCACTGTGTCCCAGCACTAGCCACGTGGGGTCACGTCCTCATGTGTCCTTAGACTTCTCTGAGCTTTGAAGCAGTCTGAGTGGTTCCCCACACTCATTCTGCTCACTTTCCCTCCCTACCCTTCTCGCACAGCAACACATTTGTTGTAGAGAATGAATTTCATTTGTTGAAGGAAATAAATTGCTGAGTCTTGCCAGTTATATCTTCGGGCTTAAATTACGGTGTTCCTCTGTTTCTGTGCAGCAGTGCAAAACAATTTAGGGTTGCAGTTCCCTCCAGAGCAGTAAGGTTTATTGGCTACTGCAGAAGTAATAACGAGCACCTGATGCCAAAGTTCACGCTACTACTCATATAACTGGCATTAGCCACAGAGATATCTCTACTGCAGGAAGGGACGCAAGTCCAGGATGACTTGCACTTCTGTGCTGCCCAGTGGAGTCCACAGCAGGGAGATTTTCTTCACACACAGTTTTAGAATGCATTCAGCAGTATAGAAATTTCAGGTCACTCAAAAACACAATGTTGGGGAATTTTAAGCTGTGTTTTATTGACATGTAAGAATTGTTCTCATCAAAAACTAAGGTAAGGGAGAAAGGCCACATGTATAATATACTAAGGCTCATTGTAAGGAATTTCTCTTAGGTTTTTCTTAAATGAGCTAAATAGAACACATGAAATAAGTAAAGAAAAACTTTATGCCAGGTGCCCCTGATCTTCACTTTGTCTGTCTCAGCCCTGAGCTCTGCTCTCCTTGGTAAGACTACTGCTGACTGAACGAAGGCTCCCAGATCTCAGATATAAAAATATGCACATTTTTCAGAAAACATGGCTCTTTTCACAACTGAAATAGGTCACCTGTTTCTTGTTTAGGGCTATGATTATTTTTCTTTTTATCTTCTTAAAAATGCTACATTTTCCATTGGTAGAGAAAATTAAGTTTGGTTTATGTAAGTATGTATGAACTTGCTAAAGATTCAGAACATTTTATTTGCATGTTTTATCTCTATTAATGAACTGCTTAGCTCTTATTTAACTTAACAAGCAAAACCAGAAAACTAAAAAGAAAAATACTTTCTGATAGATAGCTGAGCCTTGGAGTTTTTATCTGTGAATAGACTTTTCTTCTAATTTTTAAAATGTACTTCCATCCTCACGTTTCATCTACTTTGTAAACATCAGGTCTCTTAACTATTTAGTATGAGTATACACATAACACTCTCAAGTCAGACTTCATTCACCCTTATCAACACTCTTAAAGTATTATTCATTTTTAATAGCTTGGCTACTATTCCCAAAATCATGCTAATTAGATATACTGTGACTAAACATGTATTTCAAGAAGAAGCAATTAAAAGATTGAAGTTTAATTTAAATGAATATATTTGTGTTACCTAAACAGCCCTTTCATTTTTAATATAAAATTATTTTATAATGTGAAAAACATAGCTCTTGAGTACACATAATGTATAAATTTGAACAGATTTATAATTTTTGACACAATATTTAGTTTGTGTATTCATAAAATTAACTTTTAAAGTACACATACATTAGAAACATTGGATGTACTTGTAAAAATTATTCTGCATAGGTATTTCTATATAATGGAGTATTACTCACCTATTAAGAATGATAAGTTTGAAGCATTTATACTGAAGTGGATGCCACTTGAACATATACTCATAAGTGAAATAAACCAGACACACATGTGTAAATATCATATAGTCTCCCTAGTATAACAAGCGAAAAGCAGAAATACAAAGTAAAATACAACGTACAACAAGTAAAATCAATTAAGTCAGATAAGACAAAGTGAATGGCATATGCTGCAGGATAATAATCAGCTTTTCTTCTGGATGGTTAACAACCTAAGATCACAAGTCAGAGTTGGAGAAACAGAAGAGCCACAAGGCCAGCCAACATTTTGGCCCTAGCCTTTCAAGGTCAGCGAACACTCAGGACATAGGAGAACCTGTACTGCAACATCATGAAACTCAGGTGAGCTCCAAATTTTCTGAACAAGGAGATTATGGAGCCACAGAGGAAAGAGATTGAAGTTCTAAAGTGTGCCTGGGGAGAGTAACATGAAGAGAAAACTTTCTCTCAGGCTCTCACAGAGAGCAATCCGGTCAAGCATTGGCCGTGACTCATCCACATGGATGACACAGACAAAGGAACTACAGAATAATGTACAGGACTACAAGATAAACCCTGAGAGGATTTCAATGACCACATAGGAAATATAAAGTTCTTGTGTTGGTATATAAGTCTTGATCTACCTAGGTCTTAACCATCCAGCAGAAAAGTATAAAAATGAAGTATACAT
>PVKA01007304.1:0-46124 GCA_004027165.1 Ctenomys sociabilis
GCAGAAGGATTATCAAAAGTTCAAGGCCAAGGGGCCAGGGAGATAGCTCAGTGGAATAAGCGCTTCCCTGGCAAGCGCAAGGGCCTGAGTTCAATCCCAGGTTTCACCAAAAAAAAAAAAAAGTTTAAGGCCAGGCTGAGCTACATAGTAAGTTCAAGGCCAACCTTAAGTACAATAGCAAAGACCCTGTCTCAAAAAAGAAAAAACAAAAGTTATTTGAAGCATAAAATACTGTCTTCTACACATTTGTTAATTTATTAGAATCCTGTTATTTTGCCTTTTTTTTTTTTCCTTTTTTGTAGAACCGGGGATTAAACTCAGGCCCATGCACTTGCCATGAAGCTCTTATTCCACTGAGCCATCTTTCCAGCCCCATTATTTTGCATTTTTAAGGGAAGTTCAAGTAAATGTTTGTACCTTTTCTGAAGTTGACTTGCAGAGAATAGTTAGAAAACATATTCTAAGAAATTAAAGAATCTAAAAGAAATGGATAATTCTTAGAGATATGAATTACCAAAATTGAACTAAAAATCCCTGAACAGACTAGAGGCAGTAATAAAAGCCCTACCAACTAAAGGAAAAGTTCAGTGGATGTACCACTGAGTTTTCCCAGAGCTTCAGGGAAGAACTAATACCAATACTTTTAAATTCTTGAAACCGTTGGAGAAGGAACACAGCCAGACTCATTACTTGAAGCTAACTAGCATTATCCTGGTACCAAACTGGTTGAGAATTCAACAATAAAAGACAACTATAAAGCCAGTTTACTTCATGAAAATAGATGGAAAAATCCTCAACAAGGTAACTTTCAAACAGAGTGCAGCAAATCATGAAAAAGATCATACAGCCTGATCAAGTTGATGTCATCCCAGGGATATAAGGATGTCTGAATATATATTAATGCTGTTTTTGTTTTGTTTTTTATGTATTTAGTACAGGGTCTCACTACACAGATCAAACTTGTAGTGATCCTTCCTGTTTTTCAGCCTCCCAAGCTCTGGGATTACAGGCATGTTCCTGCACCCGAGGGGCAAGGCCAGCATGGCAGGCCAACGATCAAACCACTGGCCTCTGCATCTGCCTAAACAGGTGCTTTAATCCGCTGAGCTATCTGGCCAGCCCTTAACATATGTTGATCAGTAATAACACTACATAAACAGAACTAAGGGTAAAAATTACTTAATTGTCACAAGCAATGCAGAAAAAGTCTTTGACAAAATCTACTATCCATTCATAATAAAAGCCTTGATGAAAACAGGTGCAGAATGACCTTCCGTTAAAGTATCAAGTCATTTATGATAAACCCATTGTGAACATCATATAAATGGAGAAAAACTGAAAACATCCTGCCAAGTCAAAGGTTTCCACTCTTATCATTCCTGTTCAAACTTTCAGCTACAGGGGCTGGGGAGATGGCTCAGTGGAATAAGCGCTTCCCTGGCAAGCTCCAAGGTCCTGAGTTTAATCCCCAGTTCCACAAAAAAAAAAAAAAGTTCAGCTAGAGCAATCAGGCAAAACAAAGAAATAAATAGATACAAATAGGTAAATAGTCAAACTTTTTATTTATGACATGATTCTTTACATAAAAGACCCAAAAACTCCATCAGAAGACTCAGAACTAATAAAAATCTTAGTAAAGTGATAGGATTCAAAATAAATACACAGGGTGAGGGTTATACTCATTATTATAGCACCTGCCTAACAAGCAAGAGATCGTGAGTTTGTTTCCTGGTACCAAAAATAACTAAACAACCAAACACACAGTTCCTGTGTATCAACATTGACCTCACAAAGAAAGAAATAAGAAAAAAAATCCCATTCACAGTAGCTCCAAATACATATATAAGATTTTACCTAGCCAAGGAAGTAAAAGACCCTTATAACAAAAACTGTAGTGCCTTGAAAAAAAGTTTGAAGAAGCAGGGCATGGTGGCGCATGCCTGTAATCCCAGCACTCGGGAGGCTGAGGCAGGAGGATTGTTGTGAGTTCGAGACCAGCCTGAGCTACAAAGTGAGCTTAAGGCCAGCCTGAACTGCATAGTGAGACCAAAAAATAAAAAGAAAGAAAAATAAATAAATAAAACATACTAAATCTAGGAAAAAAAACTGGTAAATTATTTTTAAAACATAAGCATAGATAAGGGCTTTCTGAACAGACCCTGAATTATACAAGATATAATACTAAGAATCAGAAAAGGGAACTATCAAATAAAAAACCTTTTGAACATCAAAGTAAACAACCTGCAAAATGGGGGAAAAAATTGGTTTGTCAGCTGCTGCATACTTAGAAGACTAGTACAGAACTGAAAAAAAAAGTAGACCACCAAAAGTAAAAGATGCAGTTGATAAACAAGCAAGTAAAATGAACACACACTTCTAAGAAGTAAAAATGGCCAATGAATACATGAAAAAATGTTAGCATATTTGGCCATCATAGTAATGAAAATCAAAACAACACTGGGATTCCATCTTACTTCACGGAGAGTGGCTATTATCAAGAGCACAAAAATGTGCTATCAAAGTTGCAGAGAAAAAGGAATTCTTGTACATTGCCAGAGGAAATGCAAACTATGGAAGTTAGTATGGAGTCTACAAAAAATTAAAAATTAAAAACAGGATTTCTATTTAACCCAGGTATATAGCTTCTGAATATCTTCCTCAGAACATTAAAGGCATATTGCATTGATAAATGCATACCCATGACTGTATAACAGCACAATTTACAATAGCTAAATTATAGAAATAACCTTTATACCCATTAGCAGAGGAGAAATAAAGAAAATACAATATATACATGATAAAGTGCTATTCTGCCATAATAGATACATTTGAGTCACTTGTGGGAAGATGGGTGGATCTTGAGACCATAATGCAAAGTGCAATAAATCAGATACAGTAGGTTAAATATTCCATGGCTTCTCTAAGAAACCCAAAAAAGAACTAAGTTCCAAAATAGAAGAAAGATAGTAGGAAACACAGCAGTAAATTCTTTAGACATGGGAAGGGGTGCTGGGAAAAAAGGGAGTGGAAGAAGAGGAGTAAAAGTGATTAAGGTGTGGTATGTATACAAATCAGTTCCCCAAAATAAATGTGATTATTATGTATCATAAACATGCACTAATAAAAAAGAGCTATATATGTAATAAAAAAGTAGACATAATACCTAATTTTTCTTCTGTGCTATGACTCAGTACTCCATTTTCTGCACAAAAGTCACAAGAATTTTCACAAAATATTATCAGTAAGACTTGCCTGTATTTTTCTTTATTAGTGCTGGAATTGGAAGAACTGGGGTTCTTATTACTATGGAAACAGCCATGTGTCTCATTGAATGCAATCAGCCAGTTTATCCACTGGACATTGTAAGAACAATGAGAGATCAACGAGCCATGATGATCCAAACACCAGTAAGTACTGGATCTCATGTTCATAGGTATCCTCAACGTGATGGTTTCTGTTGTGAATGTGTATTCTAAATCATTTTATCATTGTAATTTCTTACCAGGAGCTAATAACCCCAAGCACAGAGATGGGCAAACTTCTGCCTATCAGCCAATCTGATTTTTTTTTCCATAAATAAAGCTTTAGTAGAACCCAGCCATGTTCATTTATGTATTGTCTTTGGCTACTTTCATACTACAAAAGCAGGTGAATGAGTTGTAACAGATACCATACCATATGGCTTGCAATTTCTAAAATAAATAATATCTGCCCCTTTACAGAAAGTTTTGCCAACATACAAATGACATTGCATGTTAAATCTTGAGTGTGAAGCAGATGCAGAGGAACTTGCGTTGTGTTACTTGTCAAGGGAACTGTTCAACTAGAGAATCTTGATGAGCCTGTTTTCATCCAAGTGGACGCAAATGGAATTGCCTTTGGTTTTTACACAAGAACTTAAATTGTAACAACAAAAAGCCTAGAAATTAAATTGTTTATTATATTCTCTTCTGACTCTTTATTTGTGCTCCAACTGACCACAAATATAAAGTTATTTCTGGGATTACAGTTCCATTCCACTGATCTGGATATCAGCTTAGGCTAGTACTAATGTTGTGATTAATACGACTTTATTGTAAAATTTAAAGTGAGAAAATATGAATATCCAACTTTGTTCTTTTTTAAAATTGTTTTAATTTTTCTGAGTCTGTTGCATTTTCGTGTGAATTTTAGAATCAGTTTGTCCTTTCTGCAAAAATAGCCAATTAGAATTTTGGGAGAGAGGGATTGCATTGAATCCATTACATCAATTTGGGAAGTATTGCTCCATTGATGATATTTATGTCTTCCAAATTACAGCATAGTATTGTCCTGTTTATTTAGATCTTTAATTTCTTTCAATACTGTTTTGAGCATACAAGTCATACTTCTTTTATATTTATTCCTAATAATTTGTCTTTGGATACTATTGTAAATGGAATTGATTACTTAATTTCACTTTAGGACTATTCATTGCAAAGTCATAGAAAGACAGTTGATTTTATTTGTTTATATGTCCTACAACTTTGCTAAGCTTTTACTGTCAGTAGAATTCTATTTACAAAATCATGTCATCTGTGAATTAAAATGGTTTACCTTTTTTATATTCAATTTATATGCCTTTTTTTTCCTTTTTGTGTAAGTATCCTACCTAGAACCACCAGTACAAGGTTGAATAGAAGTGGTGTCACATATCATATATATATGTATGTGTACATATTAGCCACCTTTTCATTACTGCGACAAAATACCTGACATAAACTACTTAAAAGAGCCAAGATTTATGTCAGGTCACAGTTTCAGAGGCTTCAACCCGTGCTCAGCTGGCCCCCTTGCTTTAAGCCTATGATGAAGCAGAAATGTGGAAGATTGTGGCAGAGTAAAGCTATTTACCTCATGGTAATCAGGAAACACAGAGAAAACAAGCGAGTACAAGAGGAAAGAGAGGTCTGGGGAGATGGCTCAGTAGAATAAAAGCACTTTCCTGGCAAGCACGAGGACCTGAGTTCAATTGCCTGTTCCACCAAAAGAAAGAGGAAAAGACTAACGTAGGATTGACCCCCTGGTAACCTACTTCAAAAGGGCCTCAACCTTTGATGGCCTATTCAGCTATGAACTGTCAGTGGATTGATGAGGGTAGTTGTTTCCTGATCATGTCACTTTGCTAGACCCCACCCCCAAACAAGCTACATTGGGCATCAAGCACTCAATACCTCAGAACAAGTAGTGAACCAAAACACTTCGCCTGATCTTTTAGGGAAGGCTTCCATTTTCCACTACTAAATATGTTAACCAAGAATGTTTGCTGTTTACCAGGTTAAAAAACTTTCTCTGCGCTAGTTATTATTTCTATCCCAAAAAGGTGTTCAGTTTTTCAGATGTTTTTATCCTTACATTTTTGTGATATATCAAAAATTTTGGTATGTTAAATTGATCTTGTATTCCTGAGAAAAAATTCACTTCAACTTAAAGTTGCCTTTTTTGGAGGGGTGGGGTACTGGAGATTAAACTCAGGTCCTAAGCTCATGCCACACAAGGCACATAGGCTACTGAGCTATCTCCCTGGCCTAACAGTTGCTTTATGTGGCATTTGATTGATTGATTGATTTTGCTAGCATTTTCTTGAGTTTTTGCCTTTTAATCTGTATTCTTCCATAAGTTTTATTTTTTCTTTATAATTGTGGCAAAATATACATATAAAATTTACTGTGATTTTTTTTTTTTTGTATTGTTGGCAGTTGTATTTTTGTTTTTTATTTTTGCAGAGGTTCTCAGGGCCTCATGAATACTAAATAAGCATTCTACCACTGAGCTATATCCCCAGCCCCTCTAAAAATGTTCAGTTGCTAGGGCTAAGAAAATATATTTATAAGAAGTTAAAGGTGAGGGAACTGAGGATGTGTCTTAGTGGTAGAGTTCTTGCCTTATATGCACAAGCCCCTAGCACCATTGAAAAAATAAATAAATAAATAACAAATAAGTTAATGCTGATCTTGTGTTTTTAGTTAACTTCTCTGATATTTGATCTCCATCTTTAGCAAAAATATTGACTCTTTAATACTGCCAATGAAAGACTTAGAATAATACAAGTACTCTGTTTTATTTCAAATTGCACACCAACAGTTTCAGAAGGACATTAAAGGATAGCAAAGTGGCTGGCTACTAAAGACAGTTTTTTTCACTTTTTGATTTGTAGATATATCTTACAAGAGACAATATGGTAGAGTCCCTTGGAATAACTCCCCTTTATGTGATTATGTCATCAACTAGATATGTACTTTGATTTATTACAAATACTCATTTTCTGGGGATCTTAAAATTTAATTTCAGAATTAATATAGAATATAAACATACAAAATAATAATACAAATAATAAATACAGAATAATCATAGTTACTGTTATTTTGTAATAATAAGTTAAAGGTGTGGGGGCTGGGGATGTGCTTAGTGGTAGAGTTCTTGCCTTGCATGCATAAAGCCCTGAGTTTGATCCCTAGCATCACTGAAAAAAACAAAACAAGTTAATGTTGATTCTGTGTTTCAGTTAACATCTCTGATATTAGCAAATATGAAATACTTACAAATACAAAATAAAAATAGTTTTAAACTAAGATCCATAAAATTAACATCTCTGATATTAGCAAATACAAAATACAAATACAAAATAAAAATAGTTTTAAACTAAGATCTATAAAATGAGAAAAGTATATTTAATTACATTCAGCCTCCTGCTCTCTCCCATCCATGTCTTTATAAGAAACCAATACTTGCCTGCTTGCTCTTTTTCTTTCTTTTCTTTTTTTTGCTTTTTAAGGAAGGAAAAATGCTAAACTAGGAATAGTGGCTCACATCTATGATGTCAGCATTCTGGGAGGCTGAGATGAGGTTCACAAGTTCAAGCCCAGTTTAGACAACTATGTCAAAGGGGGGTGGAGATGTAGGTCAGTGAGAAAGCCTGGGTTTCAATCTGTAGTACCACAATCACCCAGAAAAGCAGAGCTGATACAGATATTTATATTTTCCCCTTTATAAAAATACTATGTTATATATACTTTATATACCTTGATTTTTTTTCTTTACTTAAAATATTCTAGAGACTTTTATCACCTTTTCACTAAGACAGTATTCTACTATGAAGATACAGATTTTTTTTTTTTTTTTTTTTTTTTTTTTTTTTTTGCGGAACCGGGGATTGAACTCAGACCCTTATGCTTGCCAGGGAAGCGCTTATTCCACTGAGCCATCTCCCCGGCCCCAAAGATACAAATTATTTACCCAAGCCTTTACTGATGACAATTTGAACTGTTTGTACCTTTTCTGTTATTAATAATCAAATAAATAACCTCATTTGTTAATATGTCTTCAGTTTCTTTTTCTAGTTTATTTTTTGGATATGTCCCGACAAGTGGAATGACTGTGTCAAAAAAATAGTAATGTGTTTTGTTACATGTTGTCCAGTTCTTCTTTATAGAGTTTATAGTATTTGATCGTCCTTATCAGCAGTGTATAGGTGAATTTTGCAAATAAAATACATTGTTGTGCATTTAGTTTTACCCATATTTTGGTTAAAAATGGTACTTTGATGCTAATTTATTCTGAATTTCCTTTTTAAGGAAGCCAAGTGCCCATTAAGGTGTTTGTCTTTTTTTTTTTTTTTTTTTTTTTTTTTTTTTTTTTTTTTGGTGTTCTGATGTTTCTGATCAATTCTGTTTTTTATATTTTATTTTTCAGAGTCAATACAGATTTGTATGTGAAGCTATTTTGAAAGTTTATGAAGAAGGCTTTGTTAAACCCTTAACACCATCATCAAATAAATAAGAAAACAAAAGTTCTCGGATATGCTTTTCATGATATTCACTGTGCTATGACACTGATCACAGGAAATGGCGTCTCATTTTAAAAAATGAAGAACTCATAAAAACTTTGAAAACTTCAGCACTGTTGCACTTTATGTTAAAAAATATGTCACTCTTTAAGAATCTGTAATTCATGTGTTTGAAGACTTACTTCATGCTTTGCTCCGAACAAATAGTGAATAACTAAGTATGTTCAGGGTAATCTATGAAATTCTGTGGTGGTGCCATGCAGTCCCCTTCTGGTAGAATGCCACAAACAAGGCTCAGAATTCTTGTCTCTGGTGTACACCTGTATCTTGAAAGCAAAAAGTAAACATCACCAGTCAGCTCTGGTCTTTTTGGTGGTTTGTGTACTTACTCTACTGATTACCAGATTTTATTTTTAAAAGTTTAGCAATATCATTCTCAATATTAGCCAATACACTGCCTATGGATGCAGCACATCTTTCCCTACCCCTGTAGAGACCTGCTGTTCAGAAGAAGAAATGTGGAATTTGCTGTTCCCAGGAAATGCTGCACATTGTCCATTTACCAGCATCTTATAGAAAGTATAAAGAGAAATCTACAAATTTTCTTGGATTTAATAATATAACTTATATTTATCTTAAGGTTGGCTTATTCCACATCATGTGATTTCACATACTTGATGTAAAGGAATGCATGCATTGTGTCTTATCCTCTTTAAGTGCCTTGAGCTGTCATTGTTTAATGAAAAGGCACTCATTTGATCCATTAGAAGGTGTGTATGTGTATTGTACATTCTGACATTTTTATGCATTTTAAATAAGTTCACATTTTTTTTTAAAAAAACAGCTTCTTGTATTGAGAATTAGGCAGTGAAAGAAGGGTAAAGGAATTTCATTATTTACCAAATAATTGTATTTTGCCATAAGAAGCAAAGTTAAATTGTGTTCTACTGAGTGCGTGCCCTGCTGCTATGTAGTTCAAAATGTGTACTTTCCTATACTGAGAGACAAGGGTTAACAGTTTAGCAACTCAGCTTATTCTTCAAGTCTCATATTTATTTTATCCCTAGCTTTAGATAAATATTTCTAACATGTCCATTGAAGATAAGTATGTTGATACTCTAAGCTAAAGTTAGAGGACAGTTAAATAAGTGTGATTTATTCCTACCCATAATTAAATTATTTCTCTTTAGCACTCATTTCAGTTAATACCAAGCTTTCTCTGCACTGCTCTTTGGTTGGGTTTATTCAAATGAACAATTGAATATTATTGGTTGCTTTCTAAATGTAATCCCTCAAAAAGTAAAATGGGGGGTTTTCTCATTTTTGTGTATATTTAAATTAGTGTGTGTGTGTGTGTGTGTGTGTGTGTGTGTGCGCGCGCACGCACACTTTTTAAATTATAAGCATGTTGATAAGGAGACTTTTGGTTGTCCGGCTTGATTGAGGATCTGATTTCCATTAAAGATGTGTATACTTTGGGAAGGTTTTTCTCTTTTTGTGTTTAAATCTAGTGAGATAGACCTTTAAATTGCCCAATTTAATACACATGAACATTTGCTCACCTACTCAATCATTATTTCACATCATTATTTGATTTTTGTTTTGGGTTTTGTTGGTTTGGTTTGGTTTAGCTTGACTTGGCTTGGCTGGGATTAGTTTGTTTTTTTTCAGACAGTGTCTCCCTATGTAGTTCAGACAGACCTTGAACTCATTATAATATCCCAAGCTGGCCTTGAACTTGTGGCAGTCTTTTTGCCTCAGTTTCCTGAGTGCTGAGACCATAGGCATGCATCAGCCATATCTGGCTTAACTATTTTATATGGATATGGTTAAAATTGATTAATTTCCTAGTGGTTTCTGAATATTTCCATACAGTGTAGTCTTAATAAGAGTTTAGAGTCCAATTGTAGTTATTTTGGAATGCTTTTTATTATGAGATGGATTTTTTTTTCTTTTTTTTTTTTGAGGAACCGGGTATTGAACTCAGGCCCTTGCACTTGCCAGGCAAGTGCTTATTCTAATGAGCCATCTCCCCATCCCCATGAGATGGAAAATGTACATTTAAAAATCTTTAGTAAAACCCTAAATGATGTCATTTCACCTATTAAAAATCCATAATCATAAATTCTATAAAATGAAGCTCCTAACATTAATAGCCAAGATACCAAATAGTCATATTAAAATATTTTGTCTTTTCTAAAAGAGAGAAGTAAAGATAACCTTTATGTCAAAGAGAAATTCTTCTGCATATTTCCTGATTTCACACTCAAGAAAGTATAAGATAGTAAAGTAACTATTGTTTTTTAACATTCCAACAGATAAATGTAGTTCTCATTGAAATAAGAAAAAAAATTTGGGGTCTGAATATTAAATAACTGTTTTTGGCAGTTTTTGCTTGAATTGAAAAATCTGTCAGTTTTAGCTATATGGACAGAATTTGATACTGTAAGTAAAAATGACAATTGGCCAGGCTTGTTGGTACATGCCTGTAATCCCAGCACTTGGGAGGCTGAGGCAGGAAGATTGCAGTGGATTTGAGGCCAACCTGAGCTGCATAGTGAACTCAAGGCCAACCTGAAAACAGTAAGACCTTGTCTCAAAAGAATAAATTAACTAAAAGCTACCAGCTGTGTAAATATAAACAGATAATGGTCCTTAATTTTCCATTTTGTTTACACTTCTGAGCTTGGCTCTAATTGTTGCAATGTGTGCTTCTGCCTTGGTAATCATTAATGCCTATCTTTAAATGACAATGTGTCTGAAATGTAAAACTATGGTCAAATTTATGAATTCATCTAGTAATACCCTCTTTTAGTATTTTCATGTATAGAAAACAAGATTTTTTTTTGTAAATGCATATTTATTGGGATCTCACTTAAATTTAAAATGAATTATCCTTCATAAGCTTCTTAAAATGAATATGCTGATTAAGCTATTTAGTTTAATAGGTAAAACTATCCAGTCAGCCTAATAATTCTTAACTTGCTTATTAATCTAAGGTTTCTAGAAAATACTAGCTTTCATTCATCAAGTAGTTCTAGACTCCATGTATAATGTGTGATAAAATGCCAAATTTCATATGTAAGCTATTGCCCCAACTCCTAGCCTCAACTGTCCCCATGTACCTATGTACTCAAAGTGGAAGTTATTAATGGTGAATCGAGGCTTTAATAAGTGCTAAGAAGTATTAGTGAAAAGCTACTTCCGTCTGATTTAGAGTAGTTTTTCTATGTTCTTTTCAAGCCTTTTTATTATATATCCAATTTGTGTCAGCACTGTGTACATAGGATGAGGAATATTTTGGAATAGGCTTTGCATTCTCAAGAACTGGTTATATTTGTTAAGCCAGTACATCCGTTTCAAATCAAAGCAGAGTAAACAGCCTAAGAATTTTCCTTAATATAGCCTGCTAGGACAAGTAAGAAGGAAAAAGTTTTCTAATTCTCAATCTAGTGTTCTCTTTATTATACTAAGACTTCAATAAATTGTAATCTGTGTGCATATCAGATTCTTTAAATTTAAGTTTATTTGAATTTGAAAAGTTGCTCATGTAATGTTTTCACTTTATAACTATGATATTAGGAGATGTCACTTAGGTTAGAAAATAAGTCAGCTTCCAAAATGATCCTAATTAAGATCCTAATTTGGTTTGCTAGTTATGCTTCCCTGACAGAGCATTAGCTTTTATTAAGAATTTAGGCTAATACATGTGCTATGAGAAAACACTGAACTGTAAGTGAAAACTTAATTTTTAAAAGCACTTAAAGCATAGAACTAAGATTTAGAACATACATGCTCTTATAATGAAATAATTTATGTTCATAATGTGAACATGTAATAGAATTAAAGCATTACTTGTTTTATAATCTTAGGAAGAGGAAACATGAATTTATAACAATGTGCTATTTAATGTCTATTTTGAATGTTTTAAGTATTCTGATGGTAAGGTTGCCAAAGTAGTTTTGAATTTGTAAAAATTATTTATACCACAATAATGTGAGATATGTTTACAGATTTATTTTTTGACAGTTATTTTATAGTTGAGGTTAATTTGAATTTAAGCCACATAGTAAATACATTGTGGTAAATATTTGTTAGGATAAACATCTCAATAACATGACATAGTAAATGATGTCACAGCTTGCTTTTATATAAGCTGCCACATCAATAGAGTAAATACATTTTTTAATACTGGTTACTTCCCACATTGTTTCAACTGGCCACAATTTCTGAAACTATTTGTTGTGGCTTCCTCCAAGTGAAATAGCTATTCTACTCTAATATATACAGTTAATATAACAAATACTGGAGTTAATGATTGTTGACAGGTATTTATTGGTGTCAGAATATAGTCACTGTACAAATTGTAGCAAAATAGAGAGTTGTATGGACTCCCCAAAGGTATTTATAGTATCCTAAAATGTTTTTCAGGGCTAATTGCAAATAGGTAATTCCATCAGTTTTAATTGCCCAAGAAATCTCTAAAGTGTATGCTTTGCTTTCTTTATCGATTTCCAACTATTATCAACGTAATTTTTATTTATAGTGACTTCATTTATTCTGAGTAGCAACTATAATAATGCCTTTTAATGTTATTAGAAAAAAAAAAAGTAATCCCTATTTTTGCCAAAAGTTAGGCACATTATTTTGAGAGTCTTAGTAAATTTGTTTTAGGTAGATATCAGAAAGTTATTTTTGTTTCCATATATACCTTCGATGCTACCTTACTTTGTTTTTCTATTGCAGTATACTATTGATTCTGAAGGCTTTTAGTCATCTAAGCTAAAAGGGCAGCTAGAAACAATTTCTGCTGGAATTCAGTCCAGCAGCATTGGTTAAACATGATGCAATGCATATTTAAGTAAACCACCTTCTCTTTTAATTTATATAATGAAAGTTATTGGTAATATTGCAAATTAAAGACTATAATTTTAGGGAACAGTTCAAAGATTTTTTTTTTTTCAGTACCAGGGATCAAACTCAGGACCTTGCACTTGCCAGGCAGGCGCCTATGCCACTGAGCTGTATCTCTGGCCCCGATTCAAAGATTTAACTTCCCAAAATCTTTTAAAATTTTCAGTATAATGAAAATGTTTGAAAGCCTTGTTAAGTTCATAAAAGTTCAATTAAACACTGTAGAGTTTTCCTGTCTATTCTGTGAATGATAAAATATTTTTCTATGGACAAAAGATTGAAACTTAACTTCTTAAATTTCATTGTTTAAAGGGATAAAATGATATTTGTATGTTTTTCATTCTGTAAAGAAAATGAATGTATCTTTCAAATGTTAGAATTATGACTTGATTTTTAAGGATACTCTTACTGGTTGAAAAAAGTCTGCAAAGCATTGCAAAAAGGAAGGGAAGAATACTACATGTGATACAAAATTCAATTTTAGAAGGAAAGTAATTTTCATATAAGCAAGAATAACCATTATTGAAACATTCTCTTCAAGTATATTGTACATTCTTTTTCATATTGTATTACTTTGACTCAAGATTAGAAATTTTTTAGAAAATTTGCACATACTGTTTATAAGTGTAAAATATTTGAATTGTATACTTCTGGGATATGGAAAGGTATTTGTGTGTGAGGGTAAACATGCTGCTGTTACATATCTACTATGGAGGAAAGTTCCCAAGCTTTGTCACTGTGGCAGCACTGCTGTGAGAATTTACTTTGCTGAAGACAGAAAACTGTGCCTAAGATTCGCTGCAGTAATGTGTGCAAAAACCCCTGACCTGATGAATGGTTTTTATCATGTCATAGGCATGTAAGACTGCCAGACTCAACTCGAACATGTAGCAGTCGTATTTATTTATGCTTAAGAATTTATTAATTCAGCTGAACAAAAGAACTTTAATGTCAAACCTCTACAGGCATGATAAAATTGTTTAGTAGTTCCTTTAAAATTAGTTGTATTTAGTAAATCATACATTAAATTTAGTTCAATTGGGAGTTCATTATGTTGACGCCTACATCCAACCCTCCAGCTTTTTCAGAATCACTAATTTAACTCTTGTATGAAATGACAACTAAATGATATCTTTCTTCATTAACATTTGCTACAGCTATTAAATTTGATGCAAGATTCTCTGAAACCCTGGAGTTGGTGAAAGTTAGCATAAAATTATTGCCAGGAAGCCATTAAGAAGGAGACAGCCCTGCTCAGTCTTTTAACCCAGACAGTTGTGGTTTCTTCTTACCCACTGTTGTCACAATTGAGCCTGCTTCACCATTTTATTAAGTGAAGCATTTTGATTTCTACTCTTGAATTTTAGTGTTGCAGTAGCTTGCTTTGCTGCATAAGAAAATTTGAAGCCAGTTTGGTACCCATATTTTCCCATCCTTCAGTGAGTTGGCAAAATTATTTGATATTTTAATTCTGTTAGTATAGTTGAATCACTTCTCAGCCTTTTGGCTAAGACCAAGTGCAAGTGTAGTTCCAATCACAGTGCTAGAACTGATTTCTTGAATTTCAAATAGCACTTTATTTCATGCTTACTACTGATTTGATTTGTACATTAAAAATAGCTTAAGAGTTTTGTAAATACAGGGCCGGGAAGACGGCTCAGTGAAACAAGCACTTCCCTGGCAAGCGCAAAAGCCTGAGTTCGATCCCCGGTTCTGCTAAAAAAATAAATAAATCTGAAGAGTTTTGTAAATACAGAAAAAATTTCATTGATTAGTATTAGAGCTTATTATATTGGACCCAGGAATAAATGCTTTATGAAGATCTCTTTATTGGATATTTAAGAGGTAAATTGTATAATTGTAGCTTTGTCACTTTTCTGTAACTTACATAGTATAATAAAGGCTACCCCGTTAACTGTTGCTGGACTCTTGAGTTGTCTCAGCTAGTTTCAACCAAATTTGGTTTACAATAACAATTTCAGCTCTGCATTTTGTGTATATTAAGTAAATACTTGGAAACCTGCTCTCATTGTAATGCCTAGGAGTTAAGTAGGTATGTGATCACAAGAAGTTTGAGAGCACAGATATTCTGACAGTTTATGTATGTGAAAAGGAGTAGGATGTAAGAGGCTAAAACAGTTTAAGCTGTTTGCATTTTCTGCCAGTAAAATATATCTGCTTTAAAAAATAAAACTGCCCAACCCAGTGTTCTCTAGCATCAAGATGTTACAGTTATGATCTGTGTTAAAATCTTTTCAAATAAGAAAAGCTAATCATTTTCTACAGTGTAGGTTTACTTTTAGGATGATAGTTTACTATATACTCATCAATGATATTTTTAAACAGGAATTTTGAAAATAATTGTTTCTATATAGATTAGTTTGAGATTATTTTCTTGTAACAGGTGCTATATGTAAATATGAAGGAGAAACTTGCTTAAAAGTCTAGTTTACTTTCTAATTAAAATTAATTTTACATTTCTGTTTCCAATTGTACTGAGCTAGAAGCAAGATGGAATTACTCTTAATTTTTTAGACTGCTTTTTCTTCTCACTTCAACAAAAAGTCTTTTCAATATGACTCGTTCTCACAATTAAAGATCACAAAAGGTTAACCTAAAATCTGTAAGCTTGAATTTCGTCAACACTGGATAGTTTAAGATTCTTACTATGCACTTATCACTGCAGCTACTGTGTGCTTGAAAGGCCTTGTGTACTTGTCTTAATTTCAGTGAAAAATTAGAATTCCTGCCATTCAGCAAACAGGATAAAAATGTTACTTTGCATTGAAATTGTCTTAGTCCTAAAAGAAATTTATATAATATGAGATGCTATGACACATATTATTGGCCATATTTCATTTTGAGAAAAGTAGTTCAGGTAAAAACGTGATAAAAACAAGCTGTGACTCTTAAGGTTCAATTGCAAAATAAAGATGTACTTTAGTAACCTAAAGTGTAGGAGTTTTTCAGGATCACTTTATTGAAGTTTTTTGTTATTGGGCTTTTCTAACTGTTTATATTGATTCCTATGTGTCACTTAAAAATATGGGGAGACTAAGAAGCAGGAAACTGATTTCAGGAATTACTCACATAGTGGTTGTTTCTGAAGGGGATGAATAGGAATTAAGAGCAATACAGACAACTACAGTATTTCCAAAAAGAAACTTCTGCATTGTGACCATTGGCCACCGTCGATCCCTTCTCCAGTTTCAGCCCCTTTAGTCTACTAACATTAATGTAAGACTTTGTCACTCAGAAAACCTGTATCGGTAGGCCTGAGATCAGCATAATCACATCATCCCAAGGTACATCCAGTGTACCATATCATCTGAAAGAAAATAATGACTTAGGACAGAAATATTTATGATTATTCTATGTTTCTGCTCTTGATTTATGTAATAAAAATTCATTGTGAGAAAATCAGTCATGGTGATGCACACCTGTAATCCCAACCATTTGGAAGGCTCAAACAAGAGGCTTTTGTCCTGGAGTTCAAGGCCAGCTTGGGCAATAAAACAAAATGCCATCTCATTAAGAAAAGGGAAAAAAAATTGTAAGATCTAGGATGTTTTGTAATAGCCTCTTCCCCATGCCCAGTTTCTAAGGAAAGCCCCTCAAATGAATGGCAACCTCTGTTCAGCTCCCTGTACGTGGGGAAGGAGTCTTTCTGCATTTGTGCATACACACACGTTTTGTTAGCGTCAGCAAGATTACATATTTGGCAACTTGCTTTTTCATCTTAAAAGCAGTTTCATATTAGCATTTTTCACTCTTTTGGGTCACTGCCTAGAACTTCATTAGATAGATGCACCATGATTTAATTTTGTGATAGTTGCTCAGATTGTTTCCTGTTTGAACCATACAAACAAAATGCTGCTACCATAATTCTTATGTAGATTTTGTTAACATTGCTTTGTGAACATAGGATAAATTTCTAGCAGGAGGATTGCTAGATTGTAGAGCACCTGCTGTTTTACATATCAATATTGTGTAATTTTTCTTGGAGATTATTCTAGTTTATGTTCCAACCAAAGCATATAAGAATGTGTTTCCCCACATTCTTAGCACAACTGTTTAAAAAAAACTTAATTTACTTACTCATCTCATAAATGAAATATTTTATTTCGACACTCATTTCTTCTGTATAAAGACTAAGTGACTTTTGATATCTTTATTGATCCCTTGTATTTTTTTTTCAAGTTCATATTGCTATCCTTTGTTCATGTTTCAATATAAAGTTGTATAACACTACACTTACAAGATGTTGGAAATTAAAGACACTAGTTGTTTGTCAGTCATACATTGCAAAAAAAAATTTAATGTGTTTGGTTTTCTTTGGGGTGCTAGGGGTATGAGGACATCTTTAATACTTGTGTATACAAGTGTGTCAATCTTAATGATTTAGGGCCAACCTAAAGCGCCTGCTTAGGCAGAGCACAGAAGCCAGGGTTCAATCCCTGGTGTGCCGTGCCAGCCCCACCCATGGGGCGAGCTGAGACAGCAGTTGAGACTGGGTGTGGTGGCATGCACGAGTCTGATCTACATAATGAGATTCTGTAGACCCTGTCCTAAATACAGAGAAAAAGAAAATCTTAATGACTAAGTTTGGGTTATATGTGCTCTTACTCAGAGGCTCTGCACTAATTCCCAATAACATCCCATCTGTGCCCAAAGTTTTCTTAACCATCTACCCAACCTCATCTGCACAATATCTTTTATTATGTCATTTAGTTAATTACCAGATGAGCCATTGTGTCCCTGTGGAAAGAGGGTTAGATATTTACAAAACCTTGTAAAGATAAGTCCTTTAACATTCTACTTTGTGTTTTAATTTATTAAAAATTAAAAAATATAGGTAAGACCAAAAAAAGATAATGCAGTTTAACAATCTTATTCCTCTCTAAGAAAGTCCAAAGATTGTTAAAGGCTCAAACCCAAAGGAAAATACCCTATCCTTCTCTTGAAAGAATCAAAAGGCAGTGTGGTGGTACACATCTGTAATCCTTGCACTTTGTGATGCTGAGAAAGGACTGCAAAGTTCAAGTCCACCCTGGATGATTTAGTGACAGTGAAACTGTCTCAAAAAGGCCTGGAATCGGTGTGGTGATACATGCCTGTAATTACAGAACTTTGGGAGGCTGAGGCTGGCAAATTGCCAGTTCCAATTCTACTTGCACAAATTAGATCTGTCTCAGAAAATAAAATATGAGGGCCGGTGGTATAGCTCAGCGGACTAAGCCCTTGCTTAGGTAAGCACAGGGGTCAGGGTTTGATCCCTGGTTCTGCATGCTGTGCCAGCCCCACCCTCGGGTGCGCTGAGCCAGCGATGGATTCCAGGCATGGTGGCATGCACCTGTAATCCCAGCACTAGTGAGGCAGAAATTGAGGATCACTATGAGTGGGCTGTGTAGTGAGACCCTGTACAAAACTTTAGGGGCTGGGGAGATGGCTCAGCAGAATAAACTTCTTTGACAAATGCAAGGGCCTGAGTTCAATGCCCAATTCTGAAAAAAAAAAAAAAAAAAAGAAAGAAAGAAAGAAAGAAAGAAAAAGAAAATATGGACTGGAGATAACAGTTTAGTATGAAGGTCCTAGGTTCAATTCCTAGTACCAAAAGGGATGGTGGAAGTACACATAATCTGGGCATTTTAGAGTACAAGCAACTACCTGTGACATGGAAGTTGGAAAGTTCCGTTCTCCCTTCCCTAAGTCTCTATATGTCTTTTAGCCTTTAAATTTTTTTCTTTTTTTTTTTTTTTTCTTTTTTTTGTATTTTAGTACAGGGTCTCACTACATAGATCAGACTCATAGTGATCAGCCTCCCAAGTGCTGGGGTTAAAGGCGTCTTAGTCACAGTCTCGGAGGTGGGGCCAGCATGGCAGGTGGGAATCCAACCTCCGACCCCTGCATCTGCGTAAGCAGGCACTTTAATCCGCTGAGCTATTTGGCCAGCCCTTCTTTTAGCCTATCTTCCTCAGCATGTTGCTCTTACCTCACCCATAATCTCAAACTGATCCTTGAGAGGGAGTAGGAGGAAAAATGTTAGCAGGAAGGGAGAAGTGTACTGCATATACAACAGTTTAAGAGAATGTCAAAGAGAAGTGTTGGCATCAACACAAATTGTAGTAAGATCTTTCAAACACGTAAGCACCAAGTAAAACTTGGAGGGAGACAACTTTGATAAGATGCAATTTTCAAATCAGATCCACTGAGAGAATGAAAGCCTTCTAAAGAGTGGCCAACTGGTAGTTTTTAGAGGTTTTTTAAATTTTTATTTATCTAGAACAGGGTCTCCCTATGCAGCTCCAGCTCATAGTGATCCTCCTGTCTCAGCCTCCCCAACATTGAGATTACAGGCATGTCCCACCAAGTCCAGCTTTGAGGGGCAGCATGCTGTACCGGGGATTAAACCCAGGTCCTTATGCTTGCCAGGCAGGTGCTTAGACCACCAAGCTATCTCTCCATCCCATTTTAATTATAGAAAACTTTAAACCCACACATAAGAGTAGTTTTATGTGCAGTACCTATTCTCCAGCTTCAACTAAGGACTCATTCCTGTTTCATTTTTACTTTCCCTGTCTCCCTCACTCCCATTATCATCAATAGCATTAAAATTATTTCTTTTTGTGGTGCTGGGGATAGAATCCAAGTCTTCCTCCAGCAGAGGCAAGCACTTTACTACTCAGCTACATCCCCCTTATCCCTGTACTTTGTGAGAGATGGTGTCTTACTATTTGCCTATGCAACTTCTGGGCTTCAGTGACCCTTCAGTCTTGGCCTTTTGAGAGCCTGAACTACAGGAGTAGGCCACTGTGCCCAGCCATCATTTTTGTCATTTTTTTTTTTTAATCTTTTTTGAGACAGGGTCGCACTATGCAGTTCAGGCTGGCCTTAAGCTCACTTTGTAGCTCAGGCTGGTCTTGAACTCACAGCAATCCTCCTGCCTCAGCCTTCCAAGTGCTGGGATTACAGGCCTGCACCACCATGCCCGGCTGTTTTTTTTTATTATAATAAGATACAACATGACCAACAACCTTTCATTCTTACAGCCCTATACTGCTGTTCCCATGAAGAGATTGTGAAAATGCTATAGAATTAGATTGTGGAGATGGTTGTACAACTGTGGAAATAGAGCTTTTTAAATTGAAGTGTACCTTTTAAATGATTGAATTATATCTTAATAAAACATGAGAGTACAGAAAAAATGTTTCTCTACTTCAGTGACATTCGAAAGGGAAGGAAAGAAACCAGTCTTGTCCTGTAACTTACTGTCTTAGTTACTCCTCTCGAGGCACAATACCCAACACCCACAACTCTGAGGAGAGGTTTATTTTGGCTCACAGTTTGTAAGAGTTGCAATCCATAGCCTCCTCCAAGGCAGGGTGACGCAATGGAGGAGTACTGTGGAGGAGAAACAGCTCATGGTATTGCTGCTGGAAACAACAAGCAGGGAGGGTGCAGGGGAAGATACAGGCCCAGGGCGTGCTCTAGTGACCCACCTCTTCCAAAGACCCCTGAACAGTAGGTGAGCTCTAAACCCACAATCCAGTTACCTACCCAAAGACTTGGCTTTGAGTACATGACGCTTTGGGGAATATTTTAATCATAACATCCTGCCACTGGCCCCCCAAAACTCAAGTGCATTCTTTATGCAAAAGGCATTTAGTCCAACCTCATAACAGTTCCACCATTGCTGAAAAGTCCAAGTCCAAAGTCTCTTCTGAGATTTGAAGCAAATCTCTTAGCTGCAAGCACCTGTACAAGTGAAAGTTACAATGGCATAAGATAAACATTCCCATTCCAAAGGTACAAATAGTGGGACCAAAGCAAGACTGAAATCCAGCAGGGTGAACATTAAATCCTGTAGCTACGTGTCCAGCACCAAGGACAAGCTGTAGTTCAATTCTAAAGGGCATGGGTGATCCCATCCTTCAGGCACAATGAGGTTTTTGGGGTTTTGTTGTTGTTGTGGTTGTTTTGGTTTTTTGTCTTTTTGAGACAGGGTCTCACTATGCAGTTCAGGCTGGCTTTAAGCTCACTTTGTAGCTCAGACTGGTCTCGGACGCACAACAATCCTCCTGCCTCAGCCTCCCGAGTGCTAGGATTACAGGCATGTGCCACCGCGCCCAGCTCACTATGAGTTTTTGTAGTTCTCATAGCTCCTCTTGGGCTGGCTTTTTACTTTTCACAGCTTTCTTAAGATGTTCCACCTTCCTGGCTTTTCTAACACTGCACTACTTTACCCTCTCTCCTTCACACACTGCCCTCTCAAGGCCATGCTGCCTGCCTGTCAGTGCTTATTTTGAAATCTAGCTGGAAGCCTCTCTGATCCCACAACTCTTTCACTTGCCTAAACCAGTAACATGCAGTGATGTGTCTCTGACTGCTGGGCATATCCCATAACAGGTATTGAGTTTTTGCTCTTTTGCTATCCTAAGTACTCTAGTGAGAGGCACAAGAGAACTCAACTGTCTTTTCAGCTTCCCAGGAAAGATGCCCCACAGGTGACTGGAGCCACCTGGTCTGGCTCATCACTTGTAGAGCAAAGAACAGCTACCTCTGTTGGACTAGTGACAGCTGTTGTTACTAGATTTTGGGAATGGGAGATTTCATAGTTTATTTTCATTCCAACCAACCTGGATCCTTTCAACTTACCTTGTTGCTCTAGTCAGAGCTCACAAGACTTCCACCCCAGACCACTTTCCTCTTTGATGTCACCTCCTCCTTTGCTTCTTGCTCTCTCCCCACTAGCCACACTGGTCTTGAAAAGGTCACACTGTCAGCCAGACTGTCTCAAATTGAAACCCTTCATTCTCTAAGCCTAGTCCCTGCTTTTACTTTTCTTAGCATTTATCACATCAGTGTCTGCCAAATGTTGCTAATTCATCTCTTTTGTTTTCTTTCTGTCCCCTCTGCAAGGCCTTTAAGCTCCATGAAGGATTTCTGTTGTATCTTTTTTTTTTTTTTCCAGAACTGGGGATTGAACTCAGGCCCTTGCGCTTACCAGGCAAGCACTTATTTTGCTGAACCGTCTCCCCAGTCCCTTATCTTTTTTTCTTTAAAATAGTCCTCAAATTTGCCTATAACTTTTGGTTCTCCTGTTTCGCTTTTTCAGCGGTGGGAGCAGAGGCTCTAAGAGCTACATGTCAGACTCCCAGGAGGGATTTTTTGTTTGTCTTATCTTGAATGCACACCACACTCTTCTGTGTTTTGTTTTGTTTTTCATATGGAGTTTGGCTACCCAGTTTGGACTCCCTAGTGATCTCTTTGTCTCAGCCTCCCCAGCGCTGGGATTACAGGCATGTGCCACCAGACCAGGTTTTGGGACTGGCAAGGCGCACCCAGGACTGGGGATCGAACCCCAGTCCTTGTGCTTGCCAGGCAGGCGCTCAGACCCTCGAGTTATCTCCCCAGCCCTAGCCACACTATCTTTTATTTTCTTTTCCCAGCTTTATTTTCTCCACAATACTTAGCACCACTTGACGCACATTTGTTTACTGTGTCTCTTCCTGAATTAAAATTCATTTAACAGAAAAAGGAAATCTATTTTAACCTCCAGGACAGGGATTACATAAGTGAATATTTACTGTAGGTTTTGTGTGTGTGTGTGTGTGTGTGTGTGTGTGTGTGTTACCAGGGATCAAACTCAGGACCTTAAGCTTGCCAGGCAAGTACTTATTCCATTGAACTATCTCCCCAGCCCCATAAGTGAATATTTAAAGAATGATTTTTTGTTTGTTTGGTGGGGGAGTAGTGCAGTGGATTCACATTGAGCTACATTCCCAGCCCTTATTTGTTTTTATTTTAGATAGGGTCTCTCTAAATCACTAAATTGGCCAGCCTTGGGGTCAAATTTGTGATCTTCCCATCTAATCCCTACAGTGTTAGGACTACAAGCTTGAGCCACCATGCCCTGTCGAATTTCTTCAAGGAACGGGTGAATTAATAACACCTAAAATTCTCGGCACCTGAGGTAGCCGGCAGCGACAGCCACCTTCGTGACAGGACTAACATGTTTGCTATTTGTGGGCAGAGTCTGACCCCCTCAAGTGAGTTTTAGCAGCGTCTTTAGAGCTGTCGCCACTTGATGTCGCGGTTTCAATCCTAGTCTCTCGTCGCCGGCTTATTTCCGGGGCGGTGTCGTTGCCCATTTAAGAGCCGGGAGCCCCGCCTCCGGGGCGGAGCCTGAAGAGGCTTTAAGGGGCGGGTCGCGCGCGCGGCCAGGGTCCTCCCGGGATTTGCGGGGTGGGCCAGCGTCCTGCGCCGCCATTTCTCGGCGACCTCCGAGAAGCTGCCCGGTGCTCCGCCTTGCTCGGGAGTTTTCCTGTGTAGCTGCCGGGCGCCCTCCCGTCGTAGCGTCGTCCCCGCGTCGTCCCCGGCCAGGTAGGCTCCGGGTCTATTGGCCGGGCAGTGCGACCCTCGCGCGCCGCGGCAGGGCGGCCTCGTCCCCCAGGTGCGCCTAGAGCGGGCTGGCGGGGCCGGCCGCCCCTCCGGTGTGCCCGAGGAAGCCCGCCGGGCGCGGGGCGGCGGGGCCTGCGGGGCGGGGCGGGGCGGCTAGTTTCGGGCGATACTGCGCGGCGCAGCAGGTTAATGTTTGCCGCGCGCCCGGCGTCTGGAAGGGCCGTGAGCGCCCTCACCTGCGCGCGGCCGCCGTCGGCCGGCGGGAGGAAGGCGCCCCGAGTTCGTGCGGGGTCTCACAGCGCGAGCCTGAGTGGATTCTGAGGCAGGTGAGCTGCTGGGCGTGGAGGGGGGCGCCGGCCCTCCCGCCCCCATCTGTGGGAGGGTCCTGCGGAGGGGGGCCTCGGCTGAGTGAGTGTGAGTCGTGCTCTTCGGTTAGTCTTTGAAAGTTTACTTAAGAACGAGAAGATACGTTTCTTTTTATAGTGCTTGGAAATATTTGAAACTAATTTTAAAAAGGTGGGATTTTTTTTTTTTTTTTTTTTTTTTTTTAGAAAAGCTTTTTAACTCCCTTCGCCTCCCTACCCCCCACACTCTGTGTTTGAAACCAGAGCATTTGCACTGGGCTGTATCCCAGTGTTTTTGAGATATCGCCTCGCTTAACTGTCCAGGGGTGAAACTTGCGATCCTGCTGCTGTGTGCTCTTCCATAGTGCCGGGATTGTTGGCGTGCGCTATGCTTTGACATAACTGCATCTATAATATAACTCACGAGACCTTTAGCTCTATTGGTAATATTTTTTTTTTTGCTGAGCTATAATGGATTATTTGGGCATATTAAGATAGTCTGCAGATATCTTTTTTCTTTTTGACAAGAGTACCCTTATTAGAAAACATATACAATTTAGCTGGTGGTGATTTGTCCGACCGACCGTCCGACCGTCCGTCCGTCCGTCCGTCCGTCCGTCCGTCCGTCCGTCCTTCCTTCCTTCCTTCTTTCTTTCTCCCCCAATTTTGGGATATTTTTGGTTTGGTTTTGTTTCCTGAGAGTGTAGTTCGCCCCGGCCTTGAGTTCTGGCTGACTTTGTTAGGATTACAATCAACCCCAATCCCCTGCGATACTCCTTGTCTTTATTGGGATTACTGGCTGTTTTATGGCACTTGATCTAAAATGGTATACTGAGCTATCAAAAAAATAGTTACCAGATTGTGGCCACGAGTATGTATGAGTGATAAACTTTGGAGTTTGGAATTTGTTTTCCAGGAGTGGGGAATAAACCCAGAGGCACTCTACCACTGAACTACATTCCAGCCCTTTAAAAAATATTCTAGATGCCCTTTTGCTGTGTTGCTCAGGCTGGGTTCCAGTTTGTGCTCTTAAGTACCTGGACTTACAGGCATATGCCACTCATTGTGCCTGGGTGTATTTTTTAACCGATTAATGTTAAAGTAGTAAATGATTTACTTCAATTGAAAAAGAATTCTTTTGTTATTGAAATTTTACAAATTTTTTAATCATATAAGCTCTATTATCTAAAATTTCCATTGTATCATTTTGTATTGCCTGCTAATTGTTGGGTCAGATTAGTAAGTCAGACCTAGTTTTGTGTTTTAGTGTGTGAAGTAGCTGATAAAATAAAGCAATTAATTTTATTTTATTTTTTATATTTTTTGTCTTTTTGAGACAGGGTCTCACTATGCAGTTCAGGCTGACCTTAAGCTCACTTGGCTGGTTTCAAACTCACAGCAATCCTCCTGCCTCAGCCTCCCCAGTGCTGAGGCAGGCATGCGCCACCATGTCCGGCAAGCAATTAATTTTAAAATTATAGCTTCTTAATGCTTTGTCCTCAGAGTATCACAGAGCCACCTAATTTAGATTGGGACTGCTTTGCTGAGGAAAAGTCACTTCTGTAAAATAAAAGATTAGCTATATGGAGGATAAGATGGACAGAGAGGTAAAGTGGAAAAACGTTATTTCAGAAAGATGGAACACCTAATGAAAAAAAATGCCTGGAATTGAAAGACTCTTGGGCCGAAAACAGTCCAGTCCTAGAGCAGAGGAGCACCTGCAGTTGGCATCCATAGGTTGGGCAGGTAGGACCCAGGATAGAATACTCGCCAATTAAAGACTTAGAAAAAGTAGTCAGATTGGGGAGGGCTGAAAATCCACAGCTGCAGCTTAAAGAATGAAATTGTTAGGGATGGGAAGGAGGGAATACAGGGATTTTTCCTTCCTCCCAAGCTGTCAGAGCTTTTGTTGGTTAATGATTGGTCATACATTCTCAATGCTCTCTGGATTAGCCCTGTTAGAGAAAATGGCTTGTAACACTTGCTTGTCCTATTAATAGTCCAAGTGAGAGAATCATACCCCTACACTGGATAGCACTATTTTTCTGAGATTTGATTTTTCACTTACACATTCTGTCAATATCTAAGTCCATTATATTTTTAAAACGACAGTAGTGGGCTGAACAGATAGCTCAGTGGATTGAAGTACCCACTTAGGCAGACCAGGGACCTGGGTTTCATCCCTGGCCTGCTGTGCCAGGCCTGCCCCCCAGGGCAAAACGAGAAGGGAATTGACACTGAGCATGGTGGTGCATGCCTGTAATCCCAGTGCTTTGGGAGGCTGAAAACTGGAGAATAACTACTAGTCCATTCTGTGTAGTGAGACCCTGTAGACCCCATAGACCTTGTACTAAATACAAAAAAAAACACTAAGGGCTGAGGAGATGGCTCAGTGGAATAAGTGCTTCCCTGGCAAGCGCAAGGGACTGAGTTCAATCCCCGGTTCCGCCAAAACAAAAAAAAAAAACCCAAAACTAGTACTATGTTATATAGTATTATATTCACCATAATTTCCTTAGCTCTCTGCTTCCTGACAGCTGTATTTAAATTTTTTTCACGTATGATATCCTCAAAAAATCCTTCTTGCAACCACATAAATAACTAAGCATTCTGTCAAAAAAAAAAAAATTTGCTCAATTAAAGTCTATTTTAAAATACTCCCTACCCCCTTTTGGCACTACTGTGGATTGAACCAGGGAGCACTGATACACATCCTAGGTTTTTCCTTTCTTTTTAGATTTTTGAGCCAGCTTCAGGAATTTCTGGTTACATGCCTGCACTGTGTGGTGTGCCTAGCTTTCATGCTAACATTTTTAACATCACATTCAAATTTTCATATCATTTTTAGTGATAAACAGGATAACACATACAAGTGATTATTTCATCTTTTTTTTAACATTGACTATCTTGAGAGTCTTAGTTGTCAATATCTTTTTTTTTTTTTTCTTTTTGAGACAGGGTCTCACTATGCAGTTCAGGCTGGCCTTAAGCTCACTTTGTAGCTCAGGCTGGTCTCGAACTCACAACAATCCTCCTGCCTCAGCCTCCCAAGTGCTGGGATTACAGGCCTGCGCCACCACGCCCGGCTTAATATCTTTTCTTTATTTTTAACTGCTGTACAGTTCAGACTGTATATCCCAGTCTGACCAGAAACTCAGTGATTCTCTTGAATCTAGAATTCTTTTACTTCTTTTATTGGTTAATTCGTTCTTTCTGGCACCAAAGATCAAATCCAAGTTCTGTACATTCTAGGCAAGTGTTCTATATCATTGAGCCACATCCCAGACTTGTCTTATTTTTTTTTTAATTTGGATTTTCTTGGTTACTGTTAGGTATCTTCATATAAATATCTTATTACCCTTTTTGGACTTGCTACTTTAAATTTTTTTTAAATTGGGTTGTTTACCTAAATGATTTGTAATAGCCGTTAATTAAAATACTTCAAAGTTTTTCAGAAAATTGTTTAAAAGCTTTCATCCTTCCAGTACATTTCCAGTTCTCTTATTTATTTTTTCACTTTAAATCTTCAGCCCATCTTTTATTTATTTATTTTTTTAATACAGGATCGGATTCATAGTGATCCTCCTGTTTTCAGCTTGCCAAGTGCTGGGATAGCAGGTGTATAATTTATTTTTATGTAAAGTACTTTTTTTTTTTTTTTGTCTTTTTTTGAGACAGGGTCTCATTATGCAGTTCAGGATGGCCTTAAGCTCACTTTGTATCTCAGGCTGGTCTTGAACTTACAACAATCCTCCTGCCTCAGCCTCCCGAGTGCTGAGATTATAGGCATGCGCCACCACGCCCGGCTGTAAAGTACTTTCATAGTTGTATAAAAAGAAGTTATGGGCCAGGGAGATGGCTCAGTGGAATAAGTGCTTCCCTGGCAAGCACAAGGGCCTGAGTTCAATCCCTGGTTCCACCAAAAAAAAAAAAAAAAAAAGAAGTTATTTTTTGTGATACTAGATTTCATCATTCAAAATGCAGTTATTAAATTTTACACCTAAAAGCAAGCTGTATTTTTCTTTGACAAATAAACTCTTATTTGTGTAGTTAAATCTGTTTGCAAGATTTGTTTTGCAAACAAATAAAGATTTGACATCATCCTGTCAAGAGGATGTGAAAGTCAAAAACATAATTAAATCACCTATAACCATAAAATGGTAGTTCATTTTGAATGTTTTTTGTTCTAAAGTCTTGTTTATTTGTTTGCTTGCTTGTTTTTGGTAGAACCAGAAATTGAACTCAGACCCTTGCACTTGCCAGGCCAGTACTTATTCTACTGAGCCATCTCCCTGGCCCCCTTTTAAAGCTTCTACTGTGGAAAATTTAACATATATGAAAATAGAAGAGTACAGTGAACCTGTTTATGAGCCACCCAATTTTAATAGTGATCCTGAATTTGTTTCATTTCTATACTCACCTCATTCCCTTCCTTATGGTTTATTTTTCTATACTGGGAGTTGAACATAGGGCCTTTGCGCTATATCCATTGTTATTTTTTATTTTGGGACAGGGTCTCCCTAAGTTGCCCAGTCAAGACTTGTGCTCCTCCTGTCTCAGCCTCCCAAGTGTTGCGATTATTAGGTGTGCACTGCCACATCTGGCTTCCTTGTGTTATTTTGATGGAAATCCCAGACCCTAAGTTGTTTCTCACATAAATATTTCAGTATGTTTCTCTAGAAGGTGAAGTGTGTGCATGTGTTCCTGGAGCTTGTGTTTGAACACAGGGACTTGTGTTTAACTGTTCAAACATGTATCTATTGAACATTTATTTAAGGTGAAGTAAGTATGTGTCTTCCTGGGAATTGAACACGGGCTTGTGCATGCCAAGTAAGTGCTCTACCATGGGGTTACACTCTTAGCCTAAGAACTTTTTTTTTTTAAAGATAATTTCAGTGCCATGATTTTACCTAGAAGTGGCAGTGGTCTGGCTTATCATAATCCAGTTAGTATTAAATCCAGTTGGTGTAAAATTTTATTTCTTTGGGCAGTTCAAATGACGACTATCATGACTGCCAGTTTATCTGCTTTCATAACAACATGCCAATTTATAAAAATGAGAATGATAATCTTCAATTCTTACCTGTTGAATTTTTTATATGGTGTTAATATTTTGCTTTTATTTTTATCAAGTTTATAAATGCATGTAGGTTAAAGAGTCACACATCACACCATGTGTTTCTTTATTTTGAAATAATTTTATATTTTTATAGAAATTATACCAGTTTTTCGGGGCCGGGGAGATGGCTCAGTGGAATAAGTGCTTCCCTGGCAAGTGCCTGAGTTCAATCCCCAGTTCCACAAAAAAAAAAAAAAAAAGAAAGAAAAAAATTATACCTTTTTTTTTTTTTTTTTTTTAAATTATACCTTTTGTTTAGGTTCCCCCAATGATAGTCTCTAACAGCTTTAAAAAATTAGAATCAGGACGCAGATTTTGTTCATGTATTATGATATGTATTTTGAATTTTATTTTGTTTTTGGTGTCGGGGTTAAATCTAGAGCCTCACAAGGCCAAGCACACCCTTAATTACTGAGCTGTACCTCCAGTATTAAATCTATTTTTTTCTTTTTTTTTTTTTAATTTAGTACAGGGTCTTACTATGTAGATTAGACTCATAGTGATTCTACTGTTTTCAGCCTCCCAAGTGCTGGGATTACAGGCACTCGCCACTATGCCCAGTCTCAATCGCGGTCTCCGACTCTCAGAGGCGGGGCCAGCACGGCCTGCTGTGCCTAAGCAGATGCTTTTAGACCACAGAGCTATCTGGCCTGTCCTAAATCTGTATTTTTGGAATCTGGTCCCTTTTCCACTTTTCCTCTTGCAATTTATTTGTAGACTAAGACAAATTAAGTTTTTAAAAATGAATTAATGTTTTTCTGTATATGTTTCATTAATTTTTTTTTAGCTGTGATCTTTTAAAATTTTATCATATCTAAAATGTGAATTTTACATAAATGATTTTGTGGCACATTAAAGAGGGAAACCAAGATTAGAAAATCAGACTTTGAGTCTTCCTTGCAGAGTATTCACCATTTACTAAATAATATTCCTCAAAACAAGACAGTGCCTGAGGTATCTTTCTTAGGACCAGGTAAGATTATTTATTAAATATTTATTTCTTAGGATTATGAGTTGAGATGAGTAAGTAGCTATTCCAAGAAGAGCTTGTGTCTTCAAATTGCTTACAATAAAGGAGACAGATACTAGTGAATAATTATAACCTGGTTAATGAAGTTAAAAGGAGTAAGCAGGGACTCACTAAAAAGTCTTAGAAATCTTGGCTAACAAGGATGGTCTTACCTAAGCAGCTGCAATGAGATGGGAAGCAAGATGCTAAAGGAGTAATATCTAGCAGACACTCCGGAGTGTGTGATGGATCCAGAGTTTGGGTGATGGTTTTATAAACTAGACAACTATCTAAAATTTTAGTTATTTCCTTGGGATTGATTTAGTTATGCAGGAGTACATATTGTAAAATATGTGTGGTAATCTTCAATTTATAGATACAGTATTTGTTTTAATATGGTAGTATGTTTATCTTAAAATTAGTTTTACAGTTTTTAACAATCAGATTTATAAATGCATACACTTGAAAAGGTCATCTAATTTGGTAATTTCTATTGAAAAATCACTGTTCTGAATTCCATTGTTCCTCTCTCAGGCAACCACTTTCATATTTAAATAGACTTGCTTTTAATAGTTGTGTTTTGATTTTTAATTTTAAATTAAAAATTTAATTTTGAATTTGAACTATTAGAAGCCAAGTCATGTAGTCTAATTTGACTATTTTTCCTGGAGTTAAATTGTCTTTTTAAATGTTATATTTTGTCATAATATATGTACTTATTCTCAAACTCTGCTAATTACACAAATTAAATACATTAGTTAACAAAGCAACTTACTTTCTGTGATGCTTCTATTAAGTGTTTCTCCAACCTATATTTGGTGTTCTCATAGCATGCTAGCTATATATATTTTTTAATTAATTAATTTATCTATTTGGTACAGGGTCTTGCTATCCAGCTCAGATTCTTAATGATCTTCTTGTTTCTGCCTCTCCAGCCCTGGGATTACAGGCATAGACTAACAACATGCTATATATTTTTTTAAAAGTTATTAATACTTATTTTAGCAATTTTGCTTAGCTTAATTTTTATTTATTTATTTTGTGTGTGGTACGAGGGATTGGACTCAGGACTTTGCACTTACCAGTTGAACGCTTGTGCCACTGAGCTGTCTATCTCCCCAGCCCTGTTGTTAAAAGCCTTTAAAATTTCAAGTTAAAGTAATCAGTTTTTAAAGATAAATTTATCTTTAATTGGCAAAAATTTACATATTTGCTGTATGTAAAAAGTTAGCAGCTGGGAGACAGAGGTGGGAAGATCACAAATTGGAGCCCACATTCTGGGTTCGGTCACTAGTACCACACTAAAAGAAGAATAAGGTATCAATCAGTTTAATTTTTTTAATATTTGTAGGACTTTTGTAAATAATAGTATTTGTCCTTTTTTTTTTTTTGGTGGAACTGGGGATTGGACTCAGGCCCTTGCACTTGCCTGGGAAGCGCTTATTCTACTGTGCAATCTCCCCAGCCCTAATGGATTTATCTTACAGCGAGTTGTGGGGAGTCCATTCATGATGTTGTCTTGTTCTATCTAGTTTTAGTGAGGCAAAATGCTGAGCTTCCTCCGAAGAACTCTGGGGCGCCGCTCCATGCGTAAACATGCTGAGAAGGAACGACTCCGAGAGGCACAACGAGCTGCCACACATATTCCTGCAGCTGGAGATTCCAAGTCCATAATCACGTGTCGGGTGTCCCTTCTGGATGGTACTGATGTTAGTGTGGACTTGCCGGTATGTAGGTCTTGCTGCACTGCAAATTCTGTATGACACTACTGTCTGTTTTTGAGTTTTGTATTGATGATAATTTCCAGTGGGAATTAATATGAATCAGACACTGTAATATTGAGATACGTAGATCAGGTAACCTTAGACCAAAAGTATCTAGAATAATAGTTTATCTCTCTGGAGCTATTGCATTTACTTGAAACAATTAAATGAGAAGGCTTTTACTGATATGAGTTAAATCCCTATGTGTATATGTTTGTTCTCAACATATTATAATCTAGTGGCTCCCTTATAGTCTTTAAGCAGTTAGTAAAGCAGTGAGAATCTTTCAGACCTGTAATGATTTATGTATACTATAACGCTTTTGCTCCACATATTTTGCTATATTTTTCAGAACATCTGTTACTTCGTCTATAACAGATCAAAACAGATCCTTCCTCTATAGTTCGGTGTGTTCGAAAACATTTTAATAAAATAAAGTGAGAAGAGAGATTTTTTTTTTTTCCGTACCATGCAGATTGGGTTGCTTGTCCCCTTGTAAAGTAGCGCATTACAGTTTGTGTTTCATAACACTATAGTCTTTATTTCAAAACACAGTATTTTAATTATTTTTGCATCTTGGGTAGGTTTTTTTTTAAGTTACAAATGCATAATCATAATTCACAGTGTGAAGTAGTTCAGTGTTTGAAAGGGGGTTGGTTTATTTCTTAAAGCCTTTTTAGCAGATGGGAGAAGAAAGCATTTGAATTCCTGAGCTGTTTAGTAGTATCAGATCTCTTGTTCTATACTTGGTGACTTGGTATAAATCCTGAGATTTAACATGAGCTTCATTGGACATTCCTTGATACTTTCTCCCCACAGACTCTCTCATACCCATTCATTTACCTAAAACTCCATGTATGAGCGTCTGGGCAGGATGAGAGCCTAATCAGTGATGGCAAACCTTTTAGATCTTTTAATGATAGCAGACAGCTGACTGCAGTAACACTGGTCTAGATGTTCCCAAAATACACAGTTGAAGAAGCTCTGGAAGACCTTAGGCCCACAATGAGAATTTAAGGAATTGGCTAGTTTGTTTAAAATATTCTGAACTTACTAGTTCTGTATATTATACATTTTAAAATATTGGATTATAAAATTAAAAATCTATGATGTCTTGTATTTTGAAATGTGTTTGTTATCTTTGTATATTAGACTGCACAGTTTTGGGGGTTTTGATTCTGTGAAACACTTAAGACATAAGTGTCAAGACAATGTGAGGTACTTTGTGAAGATAGTTTTCACATTTATTATCTGATAAGAATCTTAAGAGTTTTGTGTAATATCATATTAAAATGTCATTAGCTATGTGATGAAAAGTCTGGCAGTGCTGTATGAGTACTTGGACAGTAGTTTTTTATTCACATTTGAAGTATGAAGTCAGGGTAAGTTAAAATGGAGTGTAAGGGTTTAAACAATTAATAAGCCGGTATTGGGAGAATTTGCAAAGAAACTTGAAAAGACAGTGTTGTGTAAAGGAGAAATATCATTAGGCCTTTTTAATGTATTCATTTATTTTTGTATTTAGTGCATGGTCTACAGGGTATTCCTACACAGATCAGACTTGTAGTGATTCTCCTATTTTCAGCTTCCCAAGTGTGAGGATTACAGGTGTGTGCAACCACGCCAAGTCCCAATTGCCCTCTCAGTGTGCCCAGGGACAGAGCTGGCACAACAGGCAAGGGATCGAACCTCTGACCCCTGCATCTGCTATCTGGCTGGCCCTTCATTAGGATGGATTTATTTATTTATATATTTGTTTGTTTGTTTATTTTATGGGAGGGTCTACAGGGTATACAGGATCTCACCACTTATGTGATTCTCCTGTTTACAGTCTCCCAAGTGCTGGGATTACAGGTGTGTGCCACCATGCCCAGTCTTAATCACTCTCAGCACAGAATTTGTGGAACAAGTGCATAGTTACTGATCTAGGATTTCCTAAACTTGGTTTGTTCAGCAGATCATACATGATCCTTGATCAACTCCAGAAATCATAGCTAGCCTAATAAGGAGACAGCTGTAGTGAAACAGCCAGTTTTAAATCTGACTCCTTGTGGAACAAGAACAGTGGAATAAGCGCTTGCCTGGCAAGCACAGGGGCCTGAGTTCAATCCCTGGTTCTGCCAAATAAAAGAGTGAGCTCAAGACCAGCCTCAACTACGTAGCAAGACCCTGTCTGTAAAAAAAAAAGACTTCTTTTTTTCTGACTTAATTTTCATTCAGCCCAATATATAGTCTGGAAGATTTAGCAATTTTGGAAATTGAATGAAGCACATCACATACATTTCCTGTGAGAATTAGGTTCACTAGTGATTATAGCTAGCTGGCATGGATCTAAGATGTTTGCTCAGGTATTATGCAGGGGATTATCTGTGATTAGAATAATTTAAACAATCTGTGGACTTCAAATTAATAAAATTAATATATATCAGTAGTAATTAATGGTCTTGTGTGTGTGTGGTGGTACTTGGAATTGAAGCTAGAGCTTCTCAAATTTATTTATTTATTTTTATTTTGAGATAGGAATCCCACTTTAGTTGTCAAGATTGGGCTCAAACTTGAAATTATCCTGTTTCAATCTCTTTAAATAGTCGGGATTTCAGGAAAATGCTGCTGCACCTAATATTGGTCATTTCATATTTCTATTCTTTCCTTTTAAATGGGGGAAGAGATTTAAATACCTGGTACTCTCCCTTCCCTTCCCCTCTGCATTCCTCCCTTCCCATTCCTTCTCTCTTTTCCCTTTCCCTTTTCCTAGCTAAATACAGTGAGGCTGTCTTACAGTGAATGACAAAGGCATCAGAGTGATATTTCTAACTCTTAATTTTTAAAATCTGTTTTTGAAAATGCTATTGTAAACTCTCCAGATTGATTGCAAAGCTAAATATTACTTATTAAGTAGCCTGTTACACAAAATTCAACGCGCCTGAGTTTTAAATTAATAAAAAATAATTGATTAACCAATACATCATAACTTTTATATACATACTTTACTAGTAGAGACTTTAAATTTAAAGCCATGTGTCGTTACATTTGCAAATACAGTAGTCCCTCCAAAGAATGATGTTTTCACTTTTCTGCAGTTTTAGTTACAGTTGGTTATCATAGCCAAGAAATATTATTATTATTATTTTTTTTATTTTTTATTTTTTTTTTGTCTTTTTGAGACAGGGTCTCACTATGCAGTTCAGGCTGGCCTCGAGCTCCCTTTGTAGCTCAGGCTGGTCTCGAACTCACAACAATCTTCCTGCCTCAGCCTCCCGAGCGCTGGGACTACAGGCATGTGCCACCACGCCCGGCAGCCCAGAAATATTAAATGGAAATATTCCAGAAGGAACTTAAAACTCTTAGTGCAATGATGTAATTGTATTGTTAATCTTTCTATGTAGTTTTCAAATTAAATTTTTGTTACTGGTACATATATATAGGAAAAAGCTCAGAATATAAGGTTTGGTACTATCTGCCGTTTTAAACATCTGCTAGAAGTCTTAGGACATACACCCTGAGGATAAGGGGGACAAGCCATACTATGTTCATTAATTAATTATTATTATTTTTTTTTTTTTTTGCGGAACCAAGGATTGAACTCAGGGCCTTGCACTTGCCAGGGAAGCACTTGTTCCACTGAGCCATCTCCCTGACCTGTGTTCATTGATTTAACAACTTGGATAGCAGTATACTCCAAACTGATTACAGGTTCATTGCTATCCTCACCAGAATCCCCACTGACCTGCTAGTTCTAAAATGCTCATAGAGTTGCAGAGGACCCAAAATAGTCATGACAAAATTGAAAAAGAAGGTGGTATAATTCTTATTTCCTGATTTTAGGACTTATAATAAAGCAACAATAATCAAGATGGTGTACAGTTGGCACAAAACAATAGAAAACTCATCCATGTGTGGTCACTTGTCTTTTTTTTTTTTTTTTTAATCTTTTTTAGACAGGGTCTCACTATGCAGCTCAGGCTGGCCGTAGCTCACTTTGTAGCTCAGGCTGGTCTCGAACTCCTAACAACCCTCCTGCCTCAGCCTACCAAGTGCTGGGATTACAGGCCTGCGCCACCTCACCCAGCTCTTTTTTTTAATGTATTTGTTTCAGGGTCTCACTACATAGATCCAACTTGTAGTGATCTTCCCATTTTCAGTCTCCCAAGTGCTGGGGTTACAGGTGTGTGCCCCCAGTGTGGGAGTAGGCTGGAAATCAAACCCACAGTCCCTGTGTTTGCCTAAACAGACGCTTTAATCCCCTGAGCTATCTGGCTAGTCCTGACTTCATTGATTTTTGACAAGAGTGCCAAGATCATTTAGTGGGGAAAGAATTAATTTTTTTCAGCTAAAACCACTGAATATCCACATGCAAAAGATACTCGTATGTAAGAAATTAAAATGTATCACTGACAAACATATAACTAAAGCTATAAAATCTTTAGATGAAAACAGAGATAAATCTGTATTTACCTTGGGTTTACCAGTAGTGTCTTAGCTATGCCACCAAAAGCGCAGCAACAGAAGAGAATAATTGGAATTATTACTATTGATGAATAATTCATCAATAGTAAAACCTTTTGCCATTGAAGCAAGGGGTCAGTACCAAAAGGACAGACAAGTGATGATGTGTGGTACCTAGGACACACCTCCCCAACCCACTCAGACACATCTAGGAGACCCATCAATACTAATATGGTAGGAGTTTCTTACTCCATAAAAGTTGATGCATCAGGTTTAGCCTTGTGCCTATGGCTATAAACACAATCAAAATGTATGTTTTTTTGTTTTTTTTTTTTTTGTCTTTT
The DNA here is from genome assembly GCA_004027165.1 of Ctenomys sociabilis. NCBI lineage: Eukaryota > Metazoa > Chordata > Mammalia > Rodentia > Ctenomyidae > Ctenomys > Ctenomys sociabilis. Next base: position 36,145 of record PVKA01007304.1, read on the forward strand.
ATTTGGTACAGAGTCGCTGTACAGCTCAAATGTGTGGTGATCCTCCTGTATCAGCCTCCCTATGTTGGGATTACAGGCATGAACCACCACGCCCGGTCTTAGTAGCAGGCATGGTGTGCCTTGGGTCCTGGGTCCAGCATGTGGTACCAGTGATCAAACCTGGGTCCTTGTGTTTGCCAGGCAGGTGCTTAGACTGCTGAGCTATCTCCCCAGCCCTCTCCCACCAATTTTGACTCTAATTCTTGTGAAGTCCAGAATAGCTAAACCTGCAGGAACAAAAAATAGAATAGTGGTTACTTGGAGCAGATGCATAATGCCTAACAGAAGTAATACAGGTAATTGCTATAGCATATGGAGATTCTTATTTATTTATTTGTATTTTAACTTGAAAAGTGAAAAATAGAAGCAAAAACAAATAGAAAAAATGACATAAACAGGGTAACATACAACAATACATATGTTACAGATTTTCAAAAAGGGATGGCTAATTTTATATATATGTGTATATATATTTTATAAAACAATCCAACATAGATCAGCAATTCACAATAGAAGTGGGTTATCCACAGAAGTTGTTGACTTGAGCCATTCATAGCTCAGTATATTAATATGACTATAAAGCTCCATTTTTATACTTTTCTGCTGGATGGTTAAAACCGAGTTAAAGCAAGACCTATATAACAAGAAATATAAATTTTGTATCAGATAAGGTCAGTTAGGTACCTTCAGGGTTTAATCCTATAACTCTGTATCACACTTTGTAGATCCCTTGTCAGTGTCAGCCTTGTGAATGAGTTACGGCCATTGCTTGACCAATTTGCTCTCTGTGGAAGCCTGAGAAAATGTCTTCTCCCCATGTGTGGGGTTTCTTCTTAAGATGATAGTGTTCTGAAATTGACTTGGGTGATGGTTGTACGTATCTGAATATACTCTAATCCATTAAATTTACATTTTCATAGGTGAATGTTTTGTGAATTATATTTCAGTACGGTTCTTTACTAAAAGAAATACAGCAATTTTTGTGCATTTGTTTCATTCACTAGAAGTTTTTTTTTTGTTTTACTTGTATTTATTTGTTTGTTTGTTTATTTTTAGCGAAACCCAGGATTGAACTCAGGCCCTTGTGCTTGCCAGGCAGGTGCTTATTCTACTGAGCCATCTCCCTGGCCCCTTATTTATTTCTTTTTTATGTATTTAGTACAGGGTCCACAAGGTCTCATACACAGATCTGACGGCTAATGATCATGCTGTTTTCAACCTCCCAAGTGCTGGGATTACAGGCCTGTGCCACCACACCCAGTCTCAGTTGTAGGCTCAGTGTGCCCAGAGGGCAGGGCCAGGTCCCTGCACAGCTTTAATCTGCTGAGCTGTTTGGCTGCCCCTCCACTAGAAGTTTTTTGAGTTAAAGTAACATGATAAAAATGATATATAGGTTTAATTTAAAGGGATGCATGTTTTATTTACTAAAGAGGAAAAAAACAAGCCTGCAGAATGCTGCTGTAATGTAGGCACAAAATCATAGGGCTGCAGAATAGTATTGACAGATTGCAAAGGAAGGAATGTTTAGTATTCCATAGATATGTTGGAAACAAAGATAGTTTGATGTTGGGTGGCATCGTGTCAATTTATATAAGATTGTCAGAGAATTTAGCTGTCATGATGAGAGGGATAAAAAAAAAAATTGGAAGTGAATAAAAGGCCCTTAGTAGGGATAGTGCATTTGGAAACTGGGTGTTACAGGGTTAAAGGAATTATCAGAAAGTTACATTCTTTGTATCTCATTGTTCCTTCCATGTAGTAGAAGCTTTGAAAATATCATTTGTTTGAGGTCAATCATGGCAGAGAAAATGGATTGCCATGAGATGTGTTGGTGATGGAAAAGAAGGAAGGAAGGAAGGAAACAGCTTGAGAATGGCTGGGTGGGAATATCTTAGTTGTTTTAATAAGGGGTAGAAACAAATGTTCCTGAGGAAAATGGTTTTGTATGCATAGGGAGGAAGAAGGATGAGAGGAGAGACATTCTTGGAGGAATGCCTTCTGCTGAGAAGTGAGGAGCACTGGTGGAAAGACCATCGCTTGGTGGTCTCAGGCTAATAAAACAGAATGTGAAGATTAGATCTGAAAGAGGTGGTGACAAAGGAGTGCCATATTAGGTGGACCTTTGTAACCATTGTTTAAGACTGATAGACAATTTTATAAGTCTGAACCTTTGCATCACTTTTAAATGAGCTAGAATTACAGATATAAGGTGGTACAAAGGAAGGAGAATTAGGTCTGTGATTATTGGAAGACCACATAGATGAGAGTTCTTAAGAAACCAAAGCTTTAGTTAGAGGCAGAAAGGCTTTACTGCCTTTCTGCCTCTAACTAAATAGATAAATTTTGCTGCCACTAGAGTGAGGACTTACTGGGAAAATTATGACATATAAAATTACTAGGGTGGTGGGAAATAAGGTTATAATAGTAAGAAACAGGACAGACTTTTGGTGTCCTGCAATTTGTACTTCAATCTGTAGGTGATGGGAAATAATTCAAGGATGTTAAAGAGCAGAGTGAAGTTCTACTTTACAGTTCTGAAGATCAAGTTAGTAGTAGCCTTTGCCACTTTATCTTGTCTGTCTCCAGTCTTGTTTCCTCTACTTCACCATAAGCTATCAAAATTTCACTTCTTTTTCATGGTTTTTACCTTGGGTGGCAGAGCTGTTTGCCCTTCTAGGCTCAGTTTCAAACACAGAATCCTCTGAAGCTTTCAGTATTTTCAGGCAGAACTGCCAGCTCTTGCAACACATTTATTGTGTTTCAACTGGTACATAATTTTAACTTTAACCTTGTGATTGCTTTGAGAGTAAAAGTTGTAATTGTACTTGTGTATGTAACTCGCACTTAAAGCATTACTGGTGCCTGTCCAGTAATTGTTAAATTGAAAGATACATTATGTCAGAAATGTCTATTAAATTCATAATGAAATTTAAAACTTTAAGAAAATTTGACTTTAGGAATAGCTTGAAGGGCTGGCCAAATAACAGCAGATTAAAGTGTCTGCAAGCAGGCGCAGGGGCCAGGGGTTTGATCCTCAGGCCTGCTGTGCTAGCCCAGCCCTCGGGGTGCTCAGAGACTGCAGTTGAGACTAGGTGGTGCGCGCCTGTAATCCCAGCTCTTGGGAGGCTGTAAACAGGCAGATCACTATGAGTCTGATTTAGTAGTGAGACCCTGAACACTCTGTAGGCCCTTCCCTGAAAAATACAGAAAAAAAGGAATAAGGTGAATATACTCGGAAGTCTGAGGCAGGAGAATTACTATGAGTTTGAGGCCAGCCTGCACTACAAAGTGAGTTCAAGACCACCCTAAACAGCATAGTGAAACCCCATCTCAGAAAGACCAAAACAAAACCAAATCAGTAACATGTTTTATTTCATTTGGTTTGGTGTGGTGTGGTGTGGTTTGGGGTGGGGTGGGGTGGGGTGGGATGGGGTGACAGTCCTGCAATGTAGTTTAGACTGACCTAAACTTACTATGTAGCCTAGGCTGTCCTCAAACTCATGGCAATCTTCCTGCTTAGCCTCCAGACTGCTGGGTTTACAGACCTACACCACAACCTGGTATTATTTCTGAGTTAGAATCAGGAATATTTCAAAACCATCATACTGTAGTTGTTGCATTTATTTTTTTGTCTATAATTTAACTTTCCTGAAGTGGCATAGTTCTTTTTCTTGCAGACCAGACTCAATGAATTTTTTTTATTTTTTATTTTATGTATTTAGTACAGGGCCTACAGGGTTTCACTACACAGATTGGACTTGTAGTGATTCTTCCTGTTTTTCAGCCTCCCAAGCGCTGGAATTGCAGGCATGTGCCACCATGCGGAGTCTCAATGCGCCCTGGGGGCAGGCCTGGCACAGTAGGCCAGGATCAAACTGCAGGCTCCTGTGTCTTCCTAAGCAGGCACTTTAATCCACTGAGTATCTGGCCAGCTCTTAGACTCTGTGAAAGTTTTTAAAATGATATATTCATAAAAAATAATAATATATTCATGCTATTCCTAAAGGTCAGATTAAGATATTTTGCTAAACTCTTTTAAGATATCAAATTTTTGTGAATTATTAACTTTAGGGACATGTGCCTTTCTATATCCACTATTGATAGTCTGGAATTGCCTCTATTAAGGAGGGGTCAGATATATGACCTTGAAAATATTTTTGTTCAGAGGAAACAGCTGTCCAGCTGTTCAATTGTGTTCTCCTTGGAACACAACTGGCATTTAAGAAGCTGAGAAATGATGGTTTAGTTGAAGAAGGAGTCACTTTTTAAGTTTTTTTTTTAATCTTTTTGTCTTTTAGGCAGAAAGTTCATGGAATGTGAAATTTAACCTGAAAGTGCACTTTAGAATTAAGATAATAGAACCATGTGAACTTGGTATCAAATAAATGAAATCAGTAGACTTATGTGACTTCCTGCTACAGTTTTGTTTTTTTTTTTTTTTGGAAGGAAGGAAGGAAAGGTTTATTTAGCTGAGTTACTGGAGGTTTCATTCCATGCTCAGCTTGGTCCAAGGCAGAACAGCACAAAGCAGAAAGCAACCTTTCACGGTGGTGGCAAAGAGCAAGTGCGCAAGGGAGGGGCAGCAGCAGCTCAAGCTGCTAACTTCTCTTTCCTCCTTACATTAAAATGCAAATTACCCCCCCTCCGTGCAGCATCCACACCCACAGTAATCAGTCACAAACTCCAGAAGCTGCCCCAAGACTGCATGAGGCTTTGGGGGGACACCTATACACAAACCATAACATTCAGCTCCTGGACCCCCAAAGACTCACGCCCATCCCTTTATGCAAAAGCCATTATAGTCCAACTCTAAGAGTTGCCACAATCCCAAGTTTCAAGTCCCAAGAAAAGTCCCAAGTCCCAAGCCTCCAAGATACAAACCAAACTCTTCGCTGTGAGCCCCCCAACACAAATGAGAACTTAAACACTTGTGACATTCAAAGGCACAAGATAAACATTACCATTCCAAAAGGTACACACAGCAGGATACCAAGCATTGGTACCAACACAAGTCCAAAATCCAGCAGGACAAACATTAAGTCTTGCAGTTGCATGGGGGACATCTGAAGCAATCTGTGATGAGTTGTGAGCTCCATGTGGCTCCACCTCTATGGAACTCGGTGGTGGCTCCCTTATAGGCCAGCTTTGCTCCTTCTTTGCAGTTTCCCTTAGATGATCCACATTCCTGGCTTTTCCAAACTTCTGGGGTTTCCACTGAATAGGCTTCTCACTCACAGCTTCACACACTACCCCCTCAGGGACACACTGCCTGGCCTCCTAGACCTTATGAAATCAAGGTGGAAGCCTTCATAACTTCAGAACGCCTGCATTCTGAAGGCACCTAAAACCAATGTCACGTGGATAATGCCACGGTCTCCTGCCAGCTGGAGCAGTAGCCAGGGTTTCCTCTTCCTTGGCTGCTGGGGTTGAGTGCCTGGATGGATGAGCACTCTGACCCTAATTCCGAGGAATAAATTCTCTGTGCAGGCACCATTCTAGAACATGGGGCTCAGCAGCTTTCCCTCAAGGCAAAGTCCCTGACCTTTGCAGTTCTGAGGCTGCAAACGGTGGAGACCTGCCTCCTCCTGTGATGCCCTCAGGCTATCCTTTACATTCTCTTGCTTCTTCCTGGCAATGGAGATCTCTCTGTTCCATCTTTGTAGTCCACAGCTTTATTGGAGCTTCCTTTCAGGCCAAACTCAATTTTGAACCATCCTGCTGGGCTCCTTGCTTTTGATCCTCAACATAAATCTGGCTAAAAGCCCCCAGTAACAACCATGCCACTACCCTGACATTTGGCTGCTTTGAAATATCTTTTGAAAGATTAATGAGTCTGCCAAACTAAAACTCTCAGGCAAAGTCTCTGGACATAAGCAAAATGCAGAAAACTTTTCTGCCAAATCAAAACACAAAAGAGGGGTTGGGGAGATGGCTCAGTGGAATAAGCGCTTCCCTGGCAAGTGCAAAGGCCTGAGTTCAATCCCCAGTTCCGCCAAAACCAAAAAAACACAAATGATCCAGAGTCCACCAACCAATGCAGTCTCCCAGTAGAAACCTCTCCAGCCTGGTCTTTACAGGCCAGCTTTCTATCAGCCTTCTGGTCTTCTGAACTCTGACTAAAATCACCCCTACAGAAGAGCTGAAGCTGTTCCAGATCTTCACAAGTAGGCAACATCTCTGAACCTTTTCTGTGTTCCCATAAGCTATTCTCAAAGTCCACATGGTCAGGCTGAGCCATAGCAACAACCCCACTCCCTTGGTACCAAATTCTGTCTTAGTTATTTTTCTCTTGTTGCTGGGACAACTACCCAACACTCAAAATGAAGGAAGGAAAAGTTTGTTTAGCTCAAGTTACTGAAGGTTTCAATCCACATTCAGCTGGCGCCGAGGCAGAGTAGCACACCACAGAGGGCAACCTTTCTTGGAGGTAGCAAAGAGCAAGAGCCTCCTGTTGCAGTTTAGAAGTACCTTGTATTGTCTTTAGGTTGATGGATGTCAGCAAAGTTCAACATAATTGCTACTTTCTGTTTACATTACTAGTGCTTTGTGGCACTGCATTTACGTTTGTTAGCAACATTTTTTTTAAAGCATGATTTCATATCAGTTTCATCATTTCCAGTTATGACTATCACATTCTTTTTCATTGCACTGATAAAATAAATCTGATCAGATAATTGCTTAATTTGCCTTTGTGGTATTTTTTAAGTTTTCATTGTCTTTTGCAAATTTCTGTTGTGCTGTTGACCATTTGTTGTTGTTCACTTTGCTTTAGGGATAATGGATTTATTCCTGGAATATGCAATGCATGCATTTCCAACTTCCTGCTCAAACACACACACAAGCAGAGTTAAAGACTACCTGGGATGTGTTTCCTATAGATACATAGTTCGCACTTTTATTTCATTTGATTTTTCATCAAAGGCCCTTCTAGCCAGGCATGGTGGCACACGCCTGTAATCCCAGCAGTCCCAGCACTCTGGAGGCTGAAGCAGGAGGATTGTAGCAAGTTCAAAACCAGCCTGGACTACAAAGTGAGCTTAAGGCCAGCCTGAGCTGCATAGTGAGACCCTGTCTCAAAAAGACAAAAATGGGGGAGTGGCTATCTTATTAGATACTCCTCATTCTTCTTTCACTTTGTTCTTTACAATCTTTATCACTAACATAATTATTTTCTTTGCTAGAAATTAAGATGGGCTTTCTTTTTTCCTTTGTAGTTACCTAGAACAGTGCCCATAGTAAATTCTCTATTAATATTTGTCAAATAAGAGAAATTAAAAAAACATTTGAAGCAGATATATAACTTTAATGTAAAGTTAATTCCTTAGGAAGTTAAGACCTTGGCAAAGCCATTTTTTTTTAGTAAGAAATTTCTTTCCTTTGGCACAGTATAGTGAATTAATAAGGTTGGCAAGCTTCCTCTGAAGATTAATCCATAAATATCTAAGAAAGAAGTGGTGGGCTAGAGATACTACTCCCTGATAAGCATACACAGAACCCTGGGTTCAATCTCTTAGCACCACAATGTCTCATCCCCAAACCATAATACAAAGAAAAATTACCTCCAGTTAAGGAGTGCTGATGTATGTGTAATGATAGCAGTTATAGTTGGGCTACTTGTGCAACTTTGGGAGGATAATTAGAGGAAAAGATGATTTCAGTATAGGTGTTATCCCCCTGCCTTTACCTTGCATGGTTTTATTGCTAATTAGTGATTTTCCTGACAGATGCATGTAGTAGTAATTACAGATAAGAGGATGAAGGTGTCCTCAAGAATAAATCATGATGATGCTGCATAAAATGTTTACCCCTAGATTTTCTCAGGCCTGGAATTCCATTGCCCAAATCCTCTACCCTCTTATAGCCAACAGGAAATGTGAGCGAATCCTTAATATCAGGAGTTTTATAAGTGGATAGTACTTTAACTAATTTTGTGGTTCTTGGGGCCCTCTTCAGTTGGACTCCCCTGTCATGCTAATCTCTGAGAGCTACTTATAGCTGTTACAAATGAAGGTTATGCTCTATCTTGTTGCATATAATCCAAAGAGGGTAAGTCATATTCCCAAATGAATATGCACAAAATGAGACAAATAAGCATAATCACCTCAAAAGTTAAAAGACAGTAACTCACAGGTAATACTAGAAGCAAAAGCATAAGAATGAATGCCTGAAGCATTTTCTAAAAGATACAGGAATATTAGCCATATGAAAAAAACAGAAACTCAACATGAAAAGTATAATAAAATAATATAACTGATGTGATGAAATAAGGATCAGTTAAGATCAGAGAGAAATCAGTGAGTTGAAAGTCTAGGGGCCAAAAGTGTAGATCGGTGGCATAAGTGCCTGCCTGGCAAGCACAAGGTCCTGGATGAGTTCATGTTTTTTAAAACCAAAGAATGAATTTTAGGAACAAACAGGGATTGAGGGTAAAACTTTATTGGAAAGAAAAGCTTTTGTTGGAGAGGGACAGAAGGGGACCTGAGTGGGTTGCCCAGGAAGTTGTCTGTTTTAGGGAGTTTTATAGTGTAAAACCATGCAGGGCTAAGGTGGAGGGAATGCAAACTTGCTTAGGTGGATGTAGGATGGGACAACACTGTGGTCAACAACAGGATTACAAGAACCATTGTTCAGGTAAAATTGATTAGGCCCAGGACCAGATGGGGTAGCCAGTCACTTAGTAAGCAGGCATGAATGTAAAACAGGACCTTATCGAGTAGCCTTTAGACAATAACTTTTTTGAGTAATGATCAATCTTTGATGCCAGTCTTTAGGTTTGATTTGTAGCAGGACTTTCATCCTTTTTATATTTGTAAGGTACCTGGCTTTTTTTTTTTTTTTTTTTTTTTGAGGGCCTGACCCTGTCTGACTGCCTGTAATTTTTTATCTAACTCAGGCTGCCTGTAACATTTTTTTCTCTGGAGAAGTAACCCAAACTGCCGTGAGGGAAGCATGGGCAATGACTGTTCTGGCTTTTTTACGCTGAAAGGGGTCATAGTTGTTGATTGGCAGTCAGATGTACTTTTTAGAGGCTCTATCTAAAGGCCCTCGATAGATAACAGTTGTTTTTTATTTGTTTGTTTGTTTGTTTTTTGTGGACATATAGCTTTGAGTCTGGAGGAGACGATACCAAAGAAATAAGTTATGTATGGGCCCAATAATAGTATTAACAAGATGATTATGAATGTAGTCAACAAAGGTTTTTACCAGGAAGAGTTAATAATAGCTCTCCATAAGGAGATAAAGACAAGGGCCAAGGGGTTTTAAAGTCTGACATATCATTGATTTGTTTTTTTATATCTTGAACAGCTACTGAGATATTTGTAGAAGAATCCAGAATGCATACACAACATTTAGCTTTTGTAATTGTACAAGTACCCCCCCTGTGCTGTTGTTAGTACATCTGGTGTCATCCGATTTTGGAGGATGGCCTGTCTCATTAATTTTATTATTACTTAAGGCATGTTAATTGTCAGAAATAGGGAAAACACTGAGTACTCTCCAGTTGGCAAGTGGGGCCACTAGCTGTGAAACTACCAGCAAATCTGTATGAGCTATTATCAAACATCTACAGGCTTTTTTTAAATATATATATTGGCAGTTAATATGGGTTTTCTCAGGCCGAGAGGTGAAGACTCATGAATCTGAAACTGTTTTTGATTTTATAATGAATTTTTTTTAGTAGTTTTGGACATTTTTTTGTTTGAAATGTCTCTTTGTTTGGATCCAGGGAAGCATATTTTATAGGCTGTTAGTATCACCATTTTTATTTTTTATGTATAATTTTATTTTGTATCTTTTAGTATTAAACACCTCAACTCAGACAAATTTATTTTTGTAAACCCTTTTAACTTTTGTAGCTTGTGTCAGCTAGCTGAGGCTCACTGAGCAAGATACAACTTTTTAGTTAAGGCCTTAATATGTGTCTATAGACAAAATCTGGT
>PVKA01007304.1:46224-78637 GCA_004027165.1 Ctenomys sociabilis
CAGGGAAGCACCTATTCCACTGAGCCATCTCCCAGGCCTAAAGCTGAGTTTTTTTTGTTTTTTTTTTGTTTTTTTTTGACATTTATTAATTGTAACGCACTAGCCCTTGTTTGTTATGTCTCTCTAGCTTTAGTTAAGAGAGGTCACATATTAACTATCAGCATGAAATATATGTATTATATCAGAAATCAACCAGATTAATTTATATATTTATCATGAGATAAACCATAGTCAGATTAAACCAATGAAATATCTTTTAAATCTTGTACATAAACAACAATATATTACATTTGTAAAAAGTATAATTTTGATTAATAAGCAACCTGAATATATTGTAATATCTCAGTTACAGCTAAAGCAAGATGCTTTTTAAAGTTTTTTATTGAGGTATGATGACTGGAAAGAAAGGGCTGGAGAAGGACAAAGAGACCTGAGTCAATGTCCAGCAATAGGCTGGATTTTTTTTTTTTTTTTAGTCTTGATTATTTAGGGCTCCTCCGTGGAGATGGCAGGTAGAAATAACAGTCTGGCCAGGAGGAAGCAGGCCCGGGCGCCCTTTAGTCCTACTGGACCATCTGGGAAGCTGAGTCTGAGCTCTGGGGCCTCCACCTCAGAGTGTAGTCTCACTTTTAGTGGCTATTTTGGCAGTTAGGGCATGGCTTGTGAACCTCTTATGCAGTCTCTCTTATGCTGGCCTGGCTTTTGACAGCAGTAGCAGATGAACCTCATCAGCAGATGAACTGCATTGTTGTTAAGCGCTTTTTGGAGCCCAGCAAATCAGACTTGGGGTCTGTTTTGAGGCCGAAATAAAGGCAGCCATTTTTGTCCCTTTGGTTTTTTTTTCCTGGTTTTTTTGGTGTCCTATAAAGTATCAAGTGAGTTGTCTGGAACAAAAGCTATCTTTTGTAGCTTTTGAACTTACCTGTAAGAGTAATCTATCCCTCTAACATGTCACAAAGTATGTCTTATTGGTGTCTCTATTAGACATTATAAAAAATCACAGGGTTGGGCCTGGGAGATGGCTCAGTAGAATAAGCACTTCCCTGGCGAGGGCAACGGCCTGAGTTCAATCCCCAGTACCACCAAAAAAAAAGAAAAAAACCTGCAAAAAAAGGCCTAAAAAAATCACAGGGGTGTTAATCTTTTTTTAGTAAATAGCTAAAATTTAAAATGAGTAGAAGGCTTGGTTCTAGTTTTTTTAGACCTTTAAGAATATACTTGAAAGAAAATGTCTTTTTTAGTTTCCTGCCTGGCTATTAGGCCAGCAGGTATCTGACTATTTGGGCTCCAGTGGGAATTGGAAGTTTTACTGATTGTCTGTCTCTTGGCTCTTGAAAATTAACAATGTTTTTTTTTCCAAATGTAAAGCAGCTTGTAATGTTGTTGGAAAATTGATACTTTCTCATGAAATGGAAAGATTCAGATGAGTCTGACTTGGTGTTGGCAAAAAAAGCAAATATGAAATGTCCTCAAATCATAATTGCTATTTATAAAGAGAGAGACTAACTTAGCTTTTTTTTTTTTTTTTTTTTTTTTTTTTTTGGTGGAACCGGGGATTGAACTCAGGCCCTTGTGCTTGCCAGGGAAGTGTTTACTCCTCTCAGACATCTCCCTGGCCCCTAACTTGGCATTCTTGTCCAGAAGATGTAGCTTAACTTACATCATATATAAAATATGGGTTTTGGTTTTGATAGTGTGGGAAAAAATCTGAATGAAAATAAAGTTTAATGTGTCAGTTTTAAAGATAGTATTTGGAGGAGTTGTTGGGTTTTGTTTGTTTTGTATCTATAGCACTGGTTACTTTGAACAAATAAAGCTTTTGTAGTTGCTTCTTTCATCAAAAAAAAAAAAAAGACAACCCTAGTCTGGGGGAAAATGTTTGAACCCTTCCCACTGAGCCACACTCCCATCCTTTTTTTATTTTGAAACATGATCATAGTAAGTTGCTCAGGTTGGCCTTGAACTATGACCCTTCCATTTCAGTCTCTCAAAGTATTAGGATTACGGACAAGTACCACTATGACTGGCATTAAGGAAAACAAGTGTTGGTGAGGATATGAAAGCATTGGAACTCTTGAGTACTATTGGGAATGTAAACTGGTGTACAGCCTGAGGGTGTAGGCTGTGTGCTTAGCATTCACAAGGCCCTATGCTCAGTCTCCAGCACACACAGACATGTACAAACCCAAATAGAAAACGCTGGCATCCTCAGCAGGTTAAACAAAATTATCATATGCGCCAGAAGTGCATGAATGAACTAGAAAACGAGGTTGTGATAAACTGGAGTATGTGATTTATTGATCAGAAAGGTGAAGTTCCAGGTACAGTCTAGATATAAGACCCACAGAGAATTTAAACTTGGCAAATGGTCAGAAGCAAAATTCAAATCCAAGCTGGTCATCTCTTAGTTATCCTTGTCATATTACTAAACCTTTCCTAGTGTTTGTCACTGTTAGGATGGAGATGCTTATGTCCTAGTCATCAGTATTATACAATTGAATGCTTATAAGAAGTGCCTGCACATTTAGGTAAGAAGCTTAAAATGATGAAAACAGAAGTGATTGGGGTAATACTCCCAAACTTTAAGAAGGATGATAGATCTCAGATTGAAAAAGTCCATAAAGAAAAAAAGAGAAAGAAAAAAAGTATATAGGATACCATATAAAGAAAAAAAAAATTACGTCTGTACACAAGAGTGAAGCTTGAGACCATCAGAAATAGAGAAAAGTTTAAATGTGACATGAACAAAATTCAGGTTGAGATTATATTTTGCAACAGTATGGACAGCAAGAAGATGACAGTAAACTTCTTTTTGGTATTAGAATATTGAAGCAGAGGAACTGTCTTAGTCACTTTCTCATCACTGAGGCACAATACCCAACACCCACAGATTTATTTTGGCTTACAGTCTGCTCTACAGGCTCCAAGACAGAAATAGTATGATGGAAGGTCCTGCCAAGGAGGAATGCTGCTCATGTCACTGAGGCCAGGAGGGAGAAGGGAGTCCCCCAGGGAGGGAGATTCACCCTCTCAGGTCACACCCTTCCAATAGCACTTTCAGCTGTGAACTCATTTATGGCAGGCCTTCCATGATAGGACACCTTCCAAAACCCCTCCTCTGTGTGAGACTTAGGAATCCTTCTTAGTCTAAACCATTGCAGGGAACTACATCTGCAAAACATGATGGGGACTGGATGGAGGCTTGGCTGATCTAAGGGCAGTTAAAAGGCAGAGATTAATAATATGATAAAAATATTCTCCTCATAGAAAGAAACAAAATTACAATTTAGAGTTATGCAGGTAGGAGACACATGAATAGTGAATATATGAAAATAAGTACACTAATAATGCTTTTGCTCTATGGGTTTACGTGTTACTAGTTAAAGTTAGCTCTGGTTAATTTAAAATAACAGTAACGTGTCCCTTATATGTTAACATAGTGACATACTTTCGTGAAAAATATTTTCTAAAGCAACAAAGAACTTAAGAGTGGCACTGTATTTTGCATACCTCATTAATGTTTGGTTTAAAACAGTGGGGGCAAAGCTGTGGCATGTGTGTTACTTTGTTTTTAAGATAGCAGTGTTAATGTATGAGGTTTTTCTAAACTAAAACTTCAACATTGAGGTTTAATTCTAGTGTTGGCACTTTGCAATAAGTAAGTGGCATTGGGGTTGCTGTGTGGCACCAAGTTTCTAAAAGATTCACCATCACTGGTTTAATGAAAAGCACTTGGATTCTCTTACTTCTACTGTGTTCATTTGATAGAAGTATGTAAGGAGAATTTTAGGAACTCATGGATCTTTCAAGAGGGTCTTGGGAATCTCAGTGCCCTCAGACCACATTTCAAGAACTACTTTTTCCCCTGCTGTGTTTTTTTGCAATTGGTCACACTATATGGCATCTTTTGTGTTGCCAAAGTAGATTTCTCTTTTTCTGTCTTCCCTATCTTAAATTTAAGACTGATTTTTCTCCATCGATCCTTCATTGATGATTTTTTTTCTAAAATGTTTGCAAGGATAGTTCTACATAATTTGTACTTAAGTATTCCTAAGTTTCTTGCAGTTTGTCTCGTCTTTCCAGCTACATTAAGAGCTTCTTGAAGGTAGAAAGACTTAAAAATTGAGAAGCCAGGACTGGAAGTAGAGTTTGTACTTAGCATTTGTAAGGCCCTGTGTTAAAAATCCTGATACCAAAATAAACAAAAACCTGTGAAGACAAAACAAGAATTGTTTTGCTATACCCACACATCATTAAGTACAAATATTTGTACTTCAAAGTAGATATTAGTTTTTGATTGATAAGAAGTAATACTCCACAAAAACATACCACACATTTTCTAAAATGGTTTTCTTGGGAAGTTACATTATCTTACTCATCATCTACAACGTAGTAATACTTTTGGTGTGGCAGGTACTGTCTTAGGAGATCTTGTTAACTAAAGTCTTTTGTTTCAGGCCTCTTGGTTCTGTAAACCATTAGTAATTCACGTATTTTCTTGCAATTTCAGAAAAAAGCCAAAGGACAAGAGCTGTTTGATCAGATTATGTACCACCTGGACCTTATTGAAAGTGATTATTTTGGTCTGAGATTTATGGATTCTGCACAAGTAGCAGTGAGTAAATTTTAGAGGTTACATATGAGATAGGAATAGAAAATTCCAGATGATATGCTAAATTCTAGAAGGCTATGTTTTTGTTTTTTCCTCCCCATACTGGTATTAAACTCAGGGCCTTCACATTGAACTACCATTCCCTGTCCCTTTCATAGTATTTATTCTGTGCTCAGCTTAGGCTACAGACAATATTCTTAATATTTATATCATGTAATTTCCAGCCATCTAAATCTTTAACCATTTGCATAATGCACACCTATAATATCAGTTATTCAAAATGCTGAGGCAAGATCACCAAGTTTGAGACTTTGTCTCAAAAAACACTGAAAATAGAGCCAAGTTACAGTGCTTAACTGTAACTTGGTTTTTTTGTTCAATCCCCAGTACTATCCCCTGCCCCCTCCCAAGTGAGTTCTGGTCCTAACCTGAATTACTAGAGTAAGACACTTGAGGATTCTCATAAAAATATGAGAATCCATGATTTTAATATGCACTGGCTTGGTTGTGTTGGGATGCTAGTTTGTGAATCACCATTTATTGAAAAGAATGTTATATTGGGAGTTTCATGGGCTCTTGCATAAGTGATACAAGTTTCTAATTGGAATTAAAACGAATAGACTTGAAGCCAGGCGTGGTGGCGCATGCCTGTAATCCCAGCACTGGAGAGGCTGAGACAGGAGGATTGTTGTGAGTCGAGACCAGCCTGAGCTACAAAGTGAGCTTAAGGCCAGCCTGAACTAGAGAGAGACCCTGTCTCAAAAAGACAAAAAAATAAAATAAAATAAAATGAATAGACTTGGATAGTCACTAGTTTCAGATTTATGTATGTTTTTTGTGTACATTTTATTTTATTTTATTTTTTGATGAATTTTAAATAAAAAAACAGTGTTTGTAATAGAATGAAAGTTGAAGGTTATTCAAACAACTGAGTACTGTGTTAGGATTTTACTGGAGGATTTTTCAAAGTAAGTAGTGGACAAGATGGGGAGGTACATTAGTGAACATATCCAAAATGAATATTAAACTTACTAAATAAGAAATTGGGAAGTATTCATTCTCTGATATTTTTCAAGCGGGAAGATTGTATTTTGCTTCAGAAAGTTTTATGTAGAAATACTGGGTAGGAATTTTTTTTTTTGGAGTGAACAGAGATTGAAATCAGAAGAGATGCTACAAACTTTGATGATAAAAGTAGTGTTTAAGCTTGGACAGTGCATGGGGGGTTCATGGTACAATGTGAAAATGTTATACTTGCTTTCTAGGAGTCTGGAGGGAGGGAGCAAGAGAGAGAGACACTGACTGACTCTATATGTGTGTTTGGAGATGAATTTCGTACCTAGCTGTAAAGAGCATCTGGGCTAACTTTAATTTGCATCATCTCCTTATCACCACCCCTCCTGAATTTAAAAAACACTGAGCATCAGCATTTAGCAGCTGGGTATTGGTTAGTTATTAGGTTGCAGTGAATATTATGCATCTTATTTAAAAATGGTGATTTCAGTGGTATCTCAGATCACAAATGTTGGGCAAAATTTTTTTTGTTTGTGAACTCTGTATCAGGTGACATGCCTACCCACAGCCATCTTTGCAGCACAAACATGAACGTGGTCATCTTTTTCAGAATCATGGAATAAATGTTCATAAACTGATGTACTGCTGTATACTAAATGATACAGAGTGATAAAAATAGTTAACTGGATGACAAAGCAATATCGTGTAGTTTTTTCTTTTTATTTTTAGTGGTACCAGAGATTGAACTCAGGACACTGTACTTGCCAGACAAACGCTTATTCTACTGAGCTATCTCCCTGGCCCCAGTTTTTCTGTTTTTACAAGTAACTGCACCCATATACACATATGCATAAGAAATTTGCAAAGATCTTTCCCATAATTTCAGAGTTCTGATATTTTTTTCTTTCTTTCCTACTTTATGTGTGTAGGGAACGGGGTCATAGAAATTGAATTCAGGGTATTCATCACTACCCTATATCCTCAGCCCTTCTTATTGTGTACTTTGAGATACTGGCCAAGTTGCTAGTTACCCAAGTTAGTCTTAAACTTAGGCCTCTCTTGTCCTATCCTCCAGAATGCAGAGATTAGTATGCATCACTCCATCCAGAACTCAGCCAGAGTTCTGATTTCTTTTTCTTTATGTATTTGGTACAGGGTCTTACCAGCTCATATTCATAGTGAGCCTCCTGCTTTCAGCCACCCCAGAACTGGGATTACAGGTGTGCGCCACCATGCCTGGCTGGCTCAGTGTGCCTGATGACAGGGCTGGTGCAACATGTTGTGCTGGGCATCGAATCCCAGTTCCTGTGCTTGCCTGAGCAGGTGCTTAGTCCACTGAACTATCTCGACCACCCTCTGATTTCTTAATGGTGTCCTTATAAATTTTTTTTTTAATTTTTATGTATTTGGTACAGAGTCTTGCTACACAGCCCAGACTCATAGTGATCCTCCTGTTTTCAGCCTCCCCACTACTGGGATTACAGGTGTGCAACCATGCTTGGTCTTGGTGGCCAGCATGGAATGCCTGGGGTGGGGCTGGAACAGCATGTGGTGCCAGGGATCGAACCAGGTCCTGGCACTTGTCAGGCAGGTGCTTAGACCACTGAGCTATCTCTCTGACCCTGAATGGTGTCAATACAGTAGACGTTTCTTTTGTTTTTCTTGTTTCTTATTTTTTTATTAGACCTAATTCACTAAAAACAAAAGAATAACTCTTACTTAGCTCTGTTGTCTAGCATGTAGAAAATACACAAAGTGTTTATTGAATTCAGTTCTACAGCTGCTACTTAGTTTGATAAAGGCTTGGTTATTTAGATTGTTATTCAGGGGCTGGAGAGATAGCTCAGTGTAATAAGCGCTTCCCTGGTAAGCGCAAGGGCCTGAGTTCAAACCCCCGTTCCACCAAAAAAAAAAAAAAGAAGATTGTTATTCAGAGGGGCTGGGGAGATGGCTCAGTGGAATAAGCATTTCCCTGGCAAGCACAAGGGCCTGAGTTCAATCCCCAGTTCCACAAAAAAAAGATTGTTATTCAGAGCTAGGGAGATAGCTCAGCAGACTAAGTGCCTGCACAGGCAAGCACAGGGACTTGTTTCAGGCACCACATGCTGTGCCAACCCTGCCCCTCCCCCCATGGGCTGAGCCGATGTTGGGCATAGTGGTGCACACCTGGAATCCCAGCACTGGGGAGGCTGAAATAGATTATTAGTCCAGTAGTGAGACCCTTTACCAAATACATATTTTTTCTGTGAAATAGAGTTGTCAGCACCAAGAGTTAGCTTTTTCATTGTGTTGCCAAAATAAAACTTACATTATCACTATATGAGAGTAGTAGTACATTTGCTTTTACCTACAGTGTTGTTTATTCTTATAAAGTGCTATATTATGAATAACTTCTACAATTAAATATAAATAACTATATGTTGTTGTATAATTAGTTTCAGGAGGAGGCAGTACTTTCCTAACTCTCAGAAGAGTTCTTTGAAGAATGTTTTTGTGGTTGCTCTGGTCAGGTAGTTAATTGATATCTAGATATTAGATTTAAATATAGGTATTTTGATTTTTCTTTTGTTGAGATAGGGTCCTGCTATTTATAGCTCGGGCTGTGCTAAAACTCATTAAGCTAGTGAGAAAAACTTTAACAGTTTTTGTCTTGGCCACCACAGTATTTTGCCCTATGAGCATAATGTTATCTCCTCTATATGCCTTTGTGCTTTGTGGATAGTATATTGCTGATTTTTGACTGACACTAAAACCAAACATGAACAGATTTCAAGTAGCAGGTCTTTTTTGAGAAGGTGCAATTCAGGCTGGCCTTAAACTCACTTTGTAGCCCAGGCTGGCTTTGAACTCACAGTGATCTTCCTGCCTCAGCTTTGAGTGCTGGGGTTACAGGCATGCACCACTGCATCTAGCCCACCACAAAAATACTGGCTGAAGGCCACAAGAGGATTTTACTCAAGAGTAGTAATGAAAACCAGATACTGTGGTGGCACATGCTTATAATCCCAATACTCTTGAGAGGCTGAGGAAGAAGGATCACAAGTTTGAGCCAAGTCAAGCCTGGACATTTTAGCAATTTAAAACTTCTGTGAAAGAAAAAGGGGTTGGTTTGGGGATGGGAATGCAGCTCAGTATGGAGGCCCTGGGTTCATTAATTTCATGGAGGGAAGAGTGAACAACATTATGGGAAATAAATTAGGGCCATATAAGTTAAGGCTATAACCAACTTTTACTAAATTCTAGAAATGTGCTTAGCTCTTTCAGAGTAAATCACGTTTGAAGTTGTCAGTTCAAAAAGCGAGGCCATATTGTACATAGTTAATAGTACATGAAGATAATAAAATAGCATAAAAATGATTGTCAAAACCTAAAGAAATATACCCTGTAATTTTGGTAGTAAACTCCTTTTAAAGTCTATCAATAGAGTAGATCATATGCTTCCCCTCTGGAAGGGGCATGCATCAGCAAATCCCTGGTCTCCATTGGGACTATGATCTGTCCCCCCACCCCTCACTTACCCACTGAGGTGTATACCCTGTCCTTTTTTACTTTTTGATTTTAAGACAGATCTTACTAAGTTGCTGAATTCCACAGGCAGGCTTAAATTTGGAATCCTTTTGGCCTCAGTGTCCCAGAGTCCTGATTTTGTATCTGTGATACCACTGTGCCCAGTTTGAAGTGTGACTTTTTAGATACTAAGATAAGTACATTAATAATGTACAGGAAGAGGTAGACTGTGTTGTCTTTTGAAATATCAAGTAGTATTCTTTTAATTCCTTGGGAATTATTAAGAAAGTAATACCTTGGGAAGAATTTATAATGTAATCTAGACCAAAATGGAGTATTTAAAATTAGATTACCATAATAAAAACTTTATTTTAGTCCTCTGATTTTTAACAAAGGTTTACTATTTTCTAAAATTGTTTTTTTTTTTTTCTCCCTGGAACTGGGTGTTGCACTCAGGCCCTTGCGCTTGCCAGGCAAGCGCTTATTCTACTGAGCCATCTCCCCGACCCCTATTTTCTAAAATTGTGCAAATTTTAAAATAATTCATTTCAGGGCATGACTCTATTCACAGAGGAAATTTTTTTTGCTGAAGTAATTGTTTTGAAAAATGGTTAACATTTCTCTGCTGTAAGCTGTGCCTTTTGAGCAGGAGTCAATGGTGCATTTCTTTTGTAAGCCATGTAGGTATTTAAAAAGGAATCATTGAAAAGCTGTTTATAGACTATTTGGCTGGAGGACCTGGCATGAGAGTGTGTATATGTTGATGATTTGGACACTTCCTGGGTGATTTTTTGTTTTATATAGTCATGTCTGTTGTATTTATGGTTATGTACTATTCATATTTTAGAGAGACAAGTAATTGCTGTTCCAAATGCAGTTCCGTACAATGGAATAAATGGCTTCTGTCAGACTTTGATATTTAATTTATCAACTAAACTTTAAAAATGGGAAATTAGGAGTTTGTTTCATCTTAAAAGTATGATGCGAGCCGGGCGTGGTGGCGCATGCCTGTAATCCCAGCACTCGGGAGGCTGAGGCAGGAGGATTGTTATGAGTTCGAGACCAGCCTGAGCTACAAAGTGAGCTTAAGGCCAGCTGGAACTGCATAGTGAGACCCTGTTTAAAAAAAAAAAAAAAGACAAAAAAAAAAAAGTGTGATGCAAACCTATCTAGTTTTATACTAAGCACTATAGAGTGTGCTGTATATGCACTCACCTTCATCTTCTCATGTGATTTAAACTCAATGTCTTAAAGACGCTGATTTAAGGAAAATATTATCAGTGCCTATCTACATTTTCCAGCCTTGGAATGTGGAGGAGATGAAAGAAAGAAAACAGACTTGAGAATATGCAAACATGAACTCAGACCTTCCCCAGAAGAATACAACCCAGAATTCCCCAGCTCCTAAATCTCACTTTAAAATGTGTTTGTTGCTTTATCTGAGTTTTGAGTGTCTTAATAGAGTGCAGATACTAGAAGCTGCTACATATAGTTAGAAAGGAGACTAAAGTGTATGCCTGAAGGACAGCCTCTGGACCTTTTTCTCACTGAAATGATTTTGTGGTTAGTGTACTTCTCAGTAGGACAGTATGGTATGAATTACAGTATAAATTAATGTATTCATGAGACTAGTCCTAAATAGTGTTAACCAATTAAACTTAACTAATTAAAAAAGATTTTAGGGCTGGGGAAATAGCTTAGTAGAATAAGTGCCTGCCTGGCAAGTGCAGGGTCCTGGTACCAAAAAAAAAAATTTAGTAAGTGGTCTTATATTCATTTTTTCCATTTTATATTCCACATAATTTATCCTAATCTGTGTTAATCTGTTTAATCTACTATTAATGTTTTTACTTTTTACTAATACCTATATGTTAAATTTTTTTATTCCATTGAGGTTATCAAGTTAGCAAGACAAATCTGTAGTATCTTATGGGAAGTACATGTGGTATATTGCTTTGGGGGAGGTGGTTGACTATACGCTTTTTACTATTGCTATGATATACCATATAAACTTATTACCTGTATAAAATATTAAAATAGTCAGCAGTTATTTTAATTAATAGGTGTTCATTGAAGGTTAAGTAGAAAACACAGGAAAGCACAAGGAAAAAATATTACCAACATTCTCAATCACCTAAAGATAACATTTTTATTACTGTTTTGTTATGGATCATCTCCATATGAAAGAAAATGCATGTCTATCCAGTTTGTGCTTTTTGACAAAATTGTACTTTATAACATGCCTCTTAAAAAATAATACATTGTAAGTGTTTCACACCCTTAAATATATGTTTTTATTTTTAATTACTGTACTCTCTCATATTTAAATATTTGAATATTTTAATCAGCTCATTTTATTAACTATCTAAATTATCTTTTGTAATTCCTTCTAGGTAAATCTGTACATACAGTTATTTTTGAGGCATTATCTTTTGTCTAATCAGATTGAGTTCTGGAAGGGTAGTGTTTATGTATAATTATAGTATATTAGTCTCCCTAATCATGATTATGTGAAACAGAATTCGTGTGACCACCCAGAGGCTTATTTTTTTATTACATCATAAGAGATAAAACCTTAAGATAGGGAACTGTGAGGTCCATGGTTTTGGGGAGGATTCTAGAACATAAAAACTAGTTTTATCTTACACCCTGCATGCGATTGTTATTTGGCTTTTGTAGGTTTTGTGGGCAGAGAATAAGTAAGGAATTTTTGGATTTTTAGGAAAGGGATGGATTAGCTATTTACTGTTCTTCTGTACTCACAGACTACATTGTGTTCTGCCTGCTGGTATGCCTTGTGTGTCCTGTTAATATGGAGAATGTTAAAGTATTTGCTAGGTTGAGGTATGCTTACAAGTGGATCTCCAGCTGAATCTTTGAAAAGATAAAAGATGGCTAAATAGTATACACAATTTGGAATCCAGAGAAAATATTGCATGGTATTTAATTGCTCTTTGAAATGTTTACTGAGCATCTTATTTCAAGGTGGAAAGTCACACTGTTGGTATGCTGGTAGTTCTGAGAGTTTCATTTTGGGTGTTGGGAGAGAATGGAGAGGCTAGGCAAATAATTGGCAAGGAAAGCAAACTGTTACAACTGTATTAACAATGTAGCCTTGTTTACTGTTTGCCTATCTGGATTTCTGAAACTGGATTCCTTTGCTCTGTGAACTTGTTAGTGCAAGTGCACTCGTTTCCCTTAGAGTCCTTGGAATTGAAAACATTCTGAAGATAATTTAGTCATGTATTATCTCTGTTGGATGAGTGCTGGCACTGTTAGGACTTGGTGGTATAAAAGGATTTATAATGAAAAGCAGTCTGGGAATTTGGAATTGGTTTTTAGGTCTAGTTTTGTCATGGGCATTTCATAACGAAGTTGTATAAATCAAAAGGTCATTATGGAAACCAGAAATCTGCTGATTACATAGTGCAGAGGAACAAGAGTGCTTCATTTAATAAAGAGTGCCTTAGTTATGAAAAAAATCTAACTTTACTCTGTGTTCTTTCAGAGAGTACTAATTCTGAATAGTATCTACTTCAAAAGTAGGTGATACTGTTATATTATTTCACCCAGTTCTCACATTGTAATCTGTCCATAAATTTCACATTTCTGTTATAAGAACGAATCAGGTTGGGCCCAGGAGCTGGCTCAGTGGAATAAGCGCTTCCCTGGCAAGCACAAGGGCCTGAATTCAATCCCTGGTTCCACTAAAAAAAGAAAAAAAAAAAAAAAAAGAATGAATCAGGTACTGGAATAGGAGAATAATTTTCTATTTATTTGTTACTTTTTACTTGCTTATATATAGTACTGGCAGTGAAAACCTGGTCCTCATGCACGTCAAAAAATCTACCACTGATCCACATCTCCAGCACTTCATAAATTTTAAGTTTTGAGAATCCTTCGTTTGGGAGCAGTGAGAAAAATGAAAGGCAAAATTTATAGACTATTCACCTGGTACTTGAGGGATAGGAAAAATGTTTCTAAGAAGTCACATATCAGATTTTAGGTGTTCTTTTATGTATGTCATAAGCTTAGCACATGAGTGTTGAAGTGATCTCCACCTTTCCTGTCATAGCCATTCACTCACTCCCTTTGGCTTTTCCTTTGTGAAATATTTCATTGTGGTTATCAACAAAGGCATGATGAAAAATAACCTTCAGCAATTAAAATTTTAAAGTTCTTTCATCTACTTATCCACTGAACTTTTTTGTATCTGTTTTCAGCATTGGTTGGATGGCACAAAAAGCATCAAAAAGCAAGTAAAAAGTAAGTGTTATCAAAGTTATTTGTAGAGAAAATGGAAATCAAATGAATTAGAAACTCTGGCTCTTGAGAATAGGAACACTTTAAAAGTCATTTTTACATGAATTATTTTAGCGTCTCTGCTTTCTAAAAATCATTTCATTCTAATGTGCTGGCTCATGTTATATAAATTTGATACTAATATAGATTCAAGTGCCTTATAATCTAAAGTTTACAGGCGAAAGCCTTACCACTTGCAAATGGATGCACTTTTCCCAAAATGGCTTTTTATTTAGTAATTGTTATGTTGGAATTTTTTTTGCTTGGCTTTTATTTGGCATTTATCCAGCTGTAGAAAATAATTTTGAGACTTTAAAACTCAAATAGTACTTAATTCAGGATAATAAAATGAAACAATTAGCACCAACTATTAGTATTGTTAATAGCCATTAGGAAAGAATACCACTATCCAGTCCATAATTCAGTTTATCCTATAGCCTCAAATTTCAGGGAGCCTCAACTATATCTTTACAACATAATGGGGCAAGACTACTGAAAACATAGAGGTTAGTCAGTTAGCTGAAATGAATTTGAAAGTATGTGCAGTGATTATTCTTTTTTTTTTTTTTTTTTTTTTTTTTTTGGTGGAACCAGGAATTGAACTCAGGCCCTTGCGCTTGCCAGGGAAGCACTTATTTCACTGAGCCATCTCCCCCAGCCACAGTGATTATTCTTGACCAATTATTAATTTGAGCATTCCTGAGTGCTCCTAAGAAAATTCAGCTCAGCTGGTTTTCAGGGATGTTAAGGTGTACAATCAAGGGTTTCATTTGATTCATTTTACCCTGAACTGTTAGAACTATCTGTCCTTGAGGTGACAGTCATTTATGGTGCTCCCCTACAATGGTTAATATGTTTTCTTAAATCTTCTGATGTTTTTGTGTGACATTTATGATCTAACCTGAAATAATACCATAGTAACCTGTTATCTTCTATCTCACTTCTATAGATTTTTAACAGATTTATTGTCTAAAAAACAATTACTTAAGTAGAAACTAAACTTCTATTTTTCACTGCAGTTGGTTCACCTTATTGTCTACATCTTCGAGTTAAATTTTATTCCTCAGAGCCAAACAATCTTCATGAAGAACTAACCAGGTAAGACTGCTATCTAGAGTTGTATAGGGTTATTTTGGTCTTGCAGGGAATTAATTTTAGGATTGTTTTCATTTTGTAGACAATAGTGAAACAGATTCCATACTCCTGGTAGTAAGACCTCTGTGAGTTTCCTTCAGGAATAGTGATTGTGTTGTATTATTTGCCCTAGAGGTTGAACCCAGGACATTTACCCTGAGCTCCATCTCCATCCTTTTATTTTTTTCTTTCGTTGTTTGTTTGTTTTATGAGGTTTTTTTTTTTTTTTTTTTTTTTTAATTATAAAGCTACTTTTAATATTTTGGGGTTTGCCCCACAGGAATAAAAAAGCACTGGGAAAAAGTAACCTCCTCACCCCCAGGAGTGGCTTAGGGGGAGAGAGGCTACCTGGGGGTAAAGAAGCATAAAATGGGCCCGCTACAGACTCAGGACAAAGGGAATCCTTTGGTGCTCAGATCTGTGAGCACTACATGAAGAAATGCAAACATGGTGGGACTGGCTCCAAGCACACACAGGCCAAGGGCAAGAGGGTCAGACATGAAGCCACAAAGCTACTTGGGTCCTATTTGCCTTTTTCTACTTCTGCTGCATAATCACCTAGTCCCTCAGCTTGCAGGCAGCAGAAAGCCTGTTGTCTCTGTGCTTCCCCTTAACTGAGTTGCTCTGCTTTCTCACACCGGTCATGGTGATGACCATAGCACTTCTGGCCTGCCTCCATTGTGTTCCTTCCTTCTTTACAGTGTTGCTTGTTTTATGGTATTTTGAAAAGGTCTTGCTATATAGTTTAGACAGGCCTTGAAATCATTATGTAACCCAGTCAGGTCTTGAATTTGTGTCGGTTCTCTAGCATCTGCCTTCCGAGTGCCAAGGTTATGGGCTTGTATTACTGGCCAGCCATTTTTTATTTTGAGTCATGCCTCACTATGTCAGTAACTTGCTTAGGCCAGGCTCAGACTTATGATCCTCCTGCCTTAGCCTTCTAGAGTACTGGGATCACTGGGGTGTACTGCCACCACCACGGCACCTCACTAGAATAGTGCTTTTTAAATGTGTGATTCTGTCTTTTCATTTATTTTCAAAACACTTGGTAGTACCCTGGCATCCTCCAGAGGTGACTAGTGAGGTGGGTATTTTTTGGGAGGGGGGTTGGTTGCTTTTATTTTATACATTGTTAACCCATAAATTTTAAAGCAGATTATTGTGTTTCAATACATTGCAATATCCTGTTTATGGACATGCATAGTAATCTCTTTGTCCACAGAGTGTTCATTCAAGTTAATTCCTGACTCTGCTCATTAAAATGCCCCCAATGAATGAAAATGTTAGATCCTCATTTGGTTTCAATAGGTTTTGTTTTGTTTTGGGCGGGGGTTGCCTCACTATGCAGCTCAGGCTGGCTTTAAAACTCATTCTGCAGCCCAGGCTGGTCTCAAACTGGCCACAATCCTCCTGCTTCTGCCTCCTGATTGCTGGGATTACAGGCATGTGCCATCACCCCCAGCCAGTTTCTGTGCTGTTGCATAAACTTCAGGTTGTATATACACTTTATTTTATTCTGTCAGAGTCGATGAATAAATGATATTTTTCAAAGTGGATTATTAAATATTTTCATAGTGGATTAATAAATGATGAATGTATTCATTAACTCTGTATTATATATGCAAGGCTCCGTACACACAGTTTTCATTAAATGAGAAAGTTGAGTCAGAAAATTCCTTTATAAGGTTCCCTCATGAACACTTTTGACAGTGAGATTATAGCTATTGTCCAAGAATCTTATCCATGCAGTGTCTCCTAGTGGATAAAAAGAATGTTTTCATCTGAGTAAAGTTAGGTTACAAAGCCTGTTCTCAATAATACACTTCAAGCATTTTCTTACAAGGATGCTGTAATGTACAGTGTGGCCAGCTCTTTTTTGCTGTTTCTTGTGGTCATACTTCATCTTCCTGAGGCTTATTGTCTCCTTTTCCATATTTTTTCCTCTGTGTACTTTATTGTGGATAAAATTACATAGTTAAAAAATCCTCAAATTAGAAGACTTAAGATTTTTTCATAGTGGATTATTCATTTGTGCCTTTCATTTTTCCTAGGTATTTATTTGTTCTTCAGTTAAAACAAGATATTCTCAGTGGAAAGTAAGTATTAGTTGTTGAACAAATAATTGCATACTTTCTAGAGTGGTTGAAACATGATTATGAAAATAAGCTCATAGTTACAAAAATAAAATGGCCAACAAAGTATGTATTATTTTATGTATCTTAAAATGAAGATTGTGAAATTGACTTAACAATTTTGTGTTTTGGTCTCAGATTAGAATGTCCCTTTGATACAGCAGTGCAGTTGGCAGCTTATAATTTACAAGGTAAGCAGTTCTTGTGCTGTTAAACCTAAAACGTAATTGTTTTTTGTATGCATGTTTTAAAGAATTTGAAGAGTCAAATCATTTGCAAGAAAAAAAAACATTTTTTGTATATGTCAGTGTCCAACTCTTATCTTAGAACTTTGTATTCTTTTAATTCCCTTTCTTATCTTTACCCCCTTTCCATCTCTGATGTTTTCAAGCAAAACTTGGAATTTACTGGATAATTCATTATATGTTATTATTGGGCCCTCAACTAATATTTTCCTTTAGAAAACACAGTGGTATATAAATAACTTACAACTGAAACCATATGATATTTATTTATTCTTATTCAAGAGAATCCCTGAATTATATGTATACTATATATTTAAAAGTTCTTGATTATCATTTTAAAGCTTACTCTACTAAATGAGATTACTGAAAAGCTTCCCTGTGGATGAAGACATAGCTCAGCCTGGCAAGTGCAAGGTCCTGAGTTCAATCCCTGGTGCCACTAAAAATTTAAAAAAAAAAAGGAGGGGTCTATGAATGTGTATAGTGACTTAATAAGAAAAGCTTACTTTTTTGTACCTTGTGTCATTAAATACTATTACATTTAGGAATTTTCTTCTAATTTTTGTCCTTCACAAAATGAACAGGAGTATGTATCTTTACTGAAATAGTGGTGACAAACATGTGTCATGCATGTTAAATTGTTTCCTTTTTGTCTTTTTGAGACAAGAGTTTCACTGTGCAGTTCAGGTTGACTTTGAACTTGATTTGTACCCAGGCTGGCCTCGAACTTTCAGCAGTCTTCCTGCCTCAGCCTCTCAAGTGCTGGGATTACAGGTGTGTGCTACCACACCTTGCAAATAGTATTTTTCTTTAAAAATAAAAGTTGTTAATATCTAGGTTGGTTTTTTTCTAAACTAAAGCCTCAGTATTGGCACTTGGCAGTAAGTGGTTTTGGGTTGCAGCTTGCTGCTTGGTCTTAAAAGGATTCACATGCACTGTACTAGAAAAGAAAATGCTTAATAATGATCAAGACGGTGCCGGGGCAATGGCTCAGTGGAATAAGCACTTCCCTGGCAAGCGCAAGGGCGTGAGTTCAATCCCTGGTTCTGCCAAAAAAAAAAAATAATAATAATAATAATAATGATCAAGACTTTAATTTTCTGCTTTTTTAGTGATTTTGTCTTTAGTCACAAACCCTCTAAGATCAGTAGTAGTTTGCCATTTTATAGATACTAAGTTTTATGCTCTATTGTAAACCTACTATGTTTGCTTGTTTTGTTTGTTATTAAAGCAATTTTCTTATTTTTTTCTTTTTCATATTTTCTTATTGATAATAGGAATTGTTTATGAGAACAATTTTATTCTTCAAAAATTTTATACTAATTTATTTTCAACCTACTTCCACTTACTATCGTAATCTGTCTCCAAATTAAAACTTCTTTCCTTATCTACATAATAGCACATCATTAACTAGCTTAGGAATGCTATGTCTCTAGCACTGTAATGATCAGAGCATGTATTTGCTTTTGGGTAGGGGACAGTGCTGAGAATTGAACTCAGGGCTTCATGCGTACTTGACAAGTGCTTGAACCACCAAGCTGTACTCCTAGCTCACAAAGAGTAGTTTGAAAGTGCACTTGTATTTTATTGTTTCTTGTTGGAGAGTGTTAATTCTAAAAGCTGAGTTCTATTATAAAGGTGTTGTTTTCACTCTTCTACCTACCAATTTCCTAGTATATTATTTGTGCCTTATTGTGTAAGTTTCAAGACAGCCACTGTATATACTGTTTAAAAATATTATTCATATGTATTTGTGTATTTTAACAAATGTTTAACTCACAGTGATGCTTAATAAATGACTATGTGGGCTAAAAACTTAATTATGGTTGATTATCATTACTATTTATTATGTGAACATAAGTTTATATATTTCCTTAATTTGATTTTAAATGTTTTAAAAATTACAAGTAAATACATAAATACAAGTGAAATACTCATTTAAATGAAAAGATTTCAAACAGAACTGAAGCATAAGGGCTGGGGAAATGGCTCAGTAGAATAAGTGCTTACCTGGCAAGTGCAAGAGCCTGAGTTCAATCCCTGGTTCTGCAAAAAAAAAAAACTGAAGCATAAGAGGCCCTGTGTTCTGTTCCATCACTGCAAAAATGCAAAAATAATATAAAGAGGGAAGAAAGGAGGACAGTTTCTCCTAAACTCACAATTCATAGATAAGCACAAATGAGTATATGAATGTGCATTGTCCAGTTCTTTTCCTGTTCTCACTGTCCCCCCCCAAGGGGAAAGTGATGTGGTTACAGTGATGGTGATAATTCTTGTTTCTTTAGGATTAATAATCTTAAATTCTAGGAGGAGATGGGCTATACAGTGTTATATGTGTTATATATCATTCTGTGCAAATAACTTACAGATAACTAGAAGTGATCTTAACCATTTTTAAGTTTTGAAGGATTTTTCAGAAAGGACTTAATATGCATTGTTAATATACAATGAACACAATATAACTTCATGAAACTTATATTTGTAGCTGAACTTGGTGACTATGATCTTGCTGAACATAGTCCTGAACTTGTATCTGAGTTCAGGTTTGTACCCATTCAGACTGAAGAGATGGAACTAGCTATCTTTGAGAAATGGAAGGAATACAGGTATGTATCTGATCTTGTTTTCTTAACATCAACACAGTAATCATTTGTCATTTATTCTTTTGTTTCTACCTTTGGTATAAAAATGAAATATATATATATATATATATATACACATATTTAAATATTATCTTTTAATTTTCAGAGGTCAGACACCAGCACAAGCTGAAACCAATTATCTGAATAAAGCCAAATGGCTAGAAATGTATGGGGTTGATATGCATGTAGTTAAGGTACGCACTGTGTTATTGTACCTTTTAAAGAATTCATTTATTTGGAATTTTTTGTACCTGAATTATATAATATGGTAGAGGCCATGGAGTTGCATAGACTAGCACTGGATACTCTGTGTGGTAAAAAGGACAAGATTAAATACTGAATTATTAGAATAGAAAATTTTATTAGAAGAGAAATCACCGTAATTTGCAAAATACATGGGTATTTCTAAGTTACTTGTTTTAACTGTGAGAATTATGTTTTTGTTTTGTTTCATTTTAGCTTTTTGACCACAGTGTGTGTGCACATGGTGCTGGGAATCAAACCAAGGACCTTGTACACGCCATGCAAGTGCTCTACTAAGCTATCTCTGACCATTAAAACCACTTTTAACCTTTTCCACTTTATTTTATATCATGTCAGCTCAATATTTACCTGGTCTGTTAAGATAGTTCACAAAGCAAATTGAAAATTTAAAGCTTGAAAACACTGTGGTAACTGTAAAGTAGTTTGAGCAGTGATTTACTTCTAGCTTAACTATCAGCATATTTCCAAGAAAGTAGTCTTTTTTTTTTTTTTTTTACTTTTGATTTAAATGGTAAATTTAATATGGGGTGAATCTGAACAGAGGTTTTTTCATTTTGTTTTTTAATATATTTAGTACAGAGTCTCATTATGCAGCTCAGACTCATGTACCACCACTCCCAGTCTTTTTTTTTTTTTTTTTTTTGTCTTTTTGAGACAGGGTCTCACTATGCAGTTCAGGCTGGCCTTAAGCTCACTTTGTAGCTCAGGCTGGTCTCGAACTCACAACAATCCTCCTGCCTCAGCCTCCCGAGTGCTGGGATTACAGGCATGCGCCACCATGCCCGGCTTACCACTCCCAGTCTTGATGTCTGGTTTAGCACACCCAGGGCGGGACCAGTATAGTATGTGGTGTTGGGGATCCAACCTAGTCCCTGTGCTTACCTAAGCAGGTGCTTGTCTGCTAAGCTATCGCCAGCCCATTGAGATTTCTTTGTATTGAAAAATCATTATTATACCTACCCCTTATAATTGTAGTAGTACTCCTGTATCTGTGGCTTTGCTTTTTGTTTCAGTTACAGTCAGCCCAAGTCCAGAAGTATTCAATTCCAGAATTAAAAAGCTATTTTGAGAAAAAGACTACATTCATATTACAGTACATTGTAAACATGTTCTACTTCATTAGTAACTTTTTACTGTGCCTAAGTTATAAATTAAACCTTATCATAGGTATACATGCATAGGAAAAATTATAGTATCTATAAGCTTAGGTACTGGCCCTACTTGAGTTTTGGAATTTATTCTCTCATGGGTAGGAGAGACCACTGTATGGTATATCAATTACTTTAGAAAAAAGAAAGATATTCATGAATTTTCTGAAGAATGTAAGTTTGGATACCTTAATTGTTGAAGATATCTTGTATATTAGCTTGTATATAATGTCAGTGTAAAAATAAAATTAAAGTTATATAACAATGTAAAAGCTGATTGATGCAAATTAAACTAACACATCTTTTCTCTCCTTAAATTAGGCTAGAGATGGGAATGACTATAGTTTAGGACTAACTCCAACAGGAGTCCTTGTATTTGAAGGCGAGACCAAAATTGGCTTATTTTTTTGGTAAGCACAATCAGTGTCAGGGACACTTACTGTTACTTTTGTTTCATACTGAGTTACCATATAAAAGACATTTGGAAATCAAATAGTTCTGAAAAGCTTCTACATGAAAAGCAACTGCTCCTGTCATATGCTCACTCTTTTTCTTTTCTTTCTTCTCCCCAGAGGCAATGTATAAATTTTTTGTTTTCCATTAGTTTCAAGGTGTATCAAATTATGTCTTAATATTTTACATTTTTTATATTTTTGTGTTTTAATTTTTTTAAATTCTTTTATTTGTTTGTTTGGTACAAGGTCTTGCTGTGCAGCCCAGACTCATAGTGAGCCTCCTATTTTCAGCCTCCCCAGTGCTGGGATTACAGTTCACACCATGCCCGGTTTTGGTGGCCAGCACAGCATGCCAGGGTTCCGGGGCCAGCATAGTATGCGGTACTGGGGGTCGAACCTGGGTTCTTGCACTTGCCAGACAGGTGTCCAGACCACTGAGCTATCTTCCTCAGCCCCTTGTTTTGTTTTGTTTTTGCAGTAGTGGGAATTGAACCCCAGAGACTTTCATATTGAATCACTTCTCCCAGTTATTTTTGTTGTTTAAGAGAGGGTCTAACTGAGTGCCCACACAGGGTTTGAACATGCAGTCCTCCTGCCTCAGCCTCCCAGAGTGCTGAGATTATAGATGTGTACCACTGTACCCAATCACATTTCTGTTTTTATTAAGTGTTATTAACATGGATTTCCACTCCCTTTGTGTGGCTGTTACTATTTTTACTATTTCTTTTTCCATAGATACAGTACTCCCTTTACCCACTCTTGTGTAAGCGGGGTGGAGGGTAGTTAGATCTTCATGTTTTGTTTTGTTTTGCTTTTTAATTCTAAAAGCTTGAATCAAAAAATAGTATTTACATTATGTTTGTGTTGGACCTCATGTAGCGCTTAGGGAAGTATACTGATGTTAACACACATAATCCAAAATGGCCTGTGTATCTTTGGCCCTGAGTTACTAACTTCTTTGTAGAAGTCTGGATGGTTATCTCAGAGCCCTCCTACCCATACTTGAATTCACTTCCAGGTGTTCCCTGGAGGGACTGTTGATAGAATTGAGGGGAACAACTTTCTGTTTGCTCCTAGATAAATGAAGAAGTGAGGATATATCTCTTCAGACTTTGGATGGTAATTCTGGCCCCTTCATGCTACCCTTGGGCAGATGAAAATGCTACAAGAATGCTCTTGTGCCCAGAGAATGATTTAGGCAGAGGAACGCACATCCTCATAAGATTGGTGTGAGAATTAAAGGATGTCAGTGTAGTGAAAATCACAATGTTTTTAAAGTCATAGTTCATAGAAGTAGAGTTCAAATGTAGCAGGTGGTTTAGGATTTTTCTAGTAGGTGGAAAGGTAGAAATGGAAGTGAACCATGAAAAGTGAGTTGTTTGGGGTTTTTTTTGTTTTTAAATTTTAAAATTTCCTGAGTGGCGTATGGCATGCCAGTTTTCCCTGACTCTCAATACCTTACACCCACAACTTAAAGGAAGAGAAGCTTAATTTGTTTTGCAGTTTCAAGGAATTCAATCCTTGGTCTGCTGGCTCCAAGGCAGAAACATTGAAGGGCATGGCAGTGGGATAGTGCTTACCTCATGGTGACTGAGAGCAGAGAGGGGGACAGTGCCAAGGAAAGAGGGCGAGGGACCATACTATACAATGAACTGAAAGTACAGCCTGGGGTGAGAGACCATATGAGACCATGGACAGGGTCATGATGTAAGAACATGGCACAGTAGAGATGCCCACGCCATACCACTGTGACCTACCCACACACATCCAGAAGGTTGTGTGCTAATTATCCTGGCATCTCATCAACTGAAGTTGATATTTTAGCTTAACTGTCACACTCCTATAATCGCAGCCACTGAGCAGGATCAGGTGGTAGGACTATTGAGTATGAGTACAGCCTCTACATATTAGCAAGACTTACACCAGGATTGCTATAGAAACTAGAATAGAAGACTGTAGTAGGTAATGTTTTTCTTTATGCTTAGAAAAAGAGCTTTTAGTTCCTGTAGTGCTCCTTTAACACTGAAAGTTTTACCCAGGTTTGGAGAATTTCCTAAGAGTATAGTTTGGGATTTATGAAATATATAGATTTTTTTTTTTTTTTTTGTATTTTAAGGAAGGGTCCACAGGGGGTTCAGAGTCTTACTACTAGATCAGACTTCATCCGCCTGTTTACAGCCTCCCAAGATCTGGGATTACAGACATGTGCCACCACACCCAGTCTCAATTGCTGTCTCAGCACACCGTGGGGGTGGACCTGGCACCCCCAGGGATCAGTCCCTGGCCTGTGATGCTTTAATCCGCTGAGCTATTTGGCTTGCCCTTCATATTTTTGTTGTTGTTAATGTCTGATATGTGAGCAGCATCAGTTTTGTAACAGGTTATGTTTAACTTCGTATCAATATTCCTTTCAGAAGTTAAATGATTAAGTATACTTAGAAGAAAAAACATTTCTAATGTGGCTGTTGGTTCTCATTATTATAGGCCAAAGATAACCAGATTGGATTTTAAGAAGAATAAATTAACCCTAGTGGTGGTAGAAGATGATGAACAGGTAGGAATTTAATTGCACTTACTTAATGACTGTGTTATGAGGTAACATATGGGAACTGTATCTCATGTATGAAAAAAGACATAATGCAGAGTCCTAGTAGTTAATTATGGTGATATCCGATTTGGTTCACACCATCCTTAAAATACAATTTTCTGACAATAAAGATTGAAAATAATATAGAAGTTTTTGTTTCTTCACTAGTAATATATTTCAGGTTGGAAGAAGTTGCATTCATGTGACTTTATCCTTTTACTTGATCAAAAAGATTAATTAGATCTACCTAATATTTAATAAAGCATTTTGAATTAGGGTGTTTTTTTTTTTTAATCAGTTAAGATTCATTTTCTAATTGACACTCATACAGAACTCGGATGCATTGTACCAGATAAAAAGCCAGACTCAAAAGGATTATATACTATTTGGGAAAGGCAAGCCCATGGGAATAGAGAATAAATCAAGATTTCTGCTTCTTCAGATTTGGAATTTGACTACAAATGGACAGAGTCAGGAGCATTTTTGGGAATGAGAGAACTATTTTGTAACTTGATTTTGTTGGTAGTTATGACTATAAATGTAACTCAGAATTGTATGTGCATGCAAATTAATAAAATTTTAGTGCATGCAAATTAATAAACTTTAAGATATAGGATATAAAGATATAGATAAAATCAAATTAGACAAAATACTAGCAGTTATTGAATATACACATTGTTTATAGTTAACTTTTCTATACATGTAAATATTTTTGCAGTAAAATTTTGGAGTGATTACAAGTTTTTTACTTTCTGAGGTAATTTCAGTATTATTTCTCCCATTTTTAAATGACTTCCTCTATTTTTTTCTAGCTTTTATTATATAAGCATATATTCTGTTCATATAACTCACAGAATATATGCCTAAGATCTTACTATATGCAAATTAATAAACTTCAAGACATAGATATATAGCACCTACTTAGACGCTCAGGAACCAGTGTTCGATCCCAGCATGCCATGCCAACCCCACCTCCAGGGTGTGCTGAGATAGCCTGGGCATGGTAGAATGCTGCCTGTAACCCAGCCTTGGGAGTTTGAAAAACAGGAAGGATCACTACAAGACATATCTGTGTGGTGAGTCCTGGTAGACCACGCACTAAAATACATTTAAAAAAAAAAAAAAAAGAAAGATAGGGATAAAATCTAAGATAAAATCTGTATCCTTATATCTTCATTTATAGTTTACAATTCATTTTCTCTTTATTATTAGAAGCAATATGTTTTGTTTGTACCAGTGTGAAGTCTCACAAGCAGTAGGTGAAAATTGAAAGTATATGAATTATGCTGAAATGTTGGCAATATTGGATTTAATTTTAAAAATTTTGCTCATACTGTAATCTTACTATTTTAAATTTGATTTTCTTTTAGTAATTACAAATGTTAGCTTTTGATCTTGTTTTCTTACATTTTTTTTAGTGGACATTTTTCTGTTAATTTTCTTTTCTATAAATAGCATAAAGACAATATAACAGTGTCATTGTAAATTCCACAACTATTAATTAGCAAGAGGCTGAGACCAGATGTTTCTGTATGACATGATAATAGCCTTCTGCTGATGTTCTCTTCTTTCTGTGGTTATTGTGGGTATAAGTGAGTCTAATCATATATAATAACTGAGAAAAAATTACAGCACAGTTAAAATCTATTTGCTCAGGTATAGTTATTTTTTCCTTCAAAGTCTTAATGCTGATAATAGGAGGGTCATTTTTTCCCTAAAAAGAAAACCTCTTGGAAAATGATCTTTGAATTTATATATGAAACTTTAGTAGATTTGGTCAACATTAGTAATTTTATTTTTTTATTATTTTTAATGTATTTAGTACAGGTTCTACAGGGTCTCATTATACAGATTGGACTCATAGTGATCCTCCTGTTTTCCGTTTCCCAAGCACTGGGATTACAGCTGTGTGCCACGACACCCAGTCTTATTTGCCACTATGTCCACTCTTGCTATCATCCACTCTCATTCTCTGCCACAACATGCTCCGGGGCTGGGCTGGCATGGCACGCCAGTCCCTGCATCTGCCTAAGTAGGTGCTTTAATTTGCTGAACTATCTGGCCGGCCCTAGTAAAAATTTTACAAAGCATTAGTTTTACCAGAAGCTTAGTCATGTCAGGTCGTTGCTGCTTCGTCACAGAAAGCTCTGCTGTTCAGTGTATGTGGGCTTTCTGTTTTGACCTTAACTTGTTCAGATATGAAATAGGGAAACCAAATGTTTCTCATGTCTGGAACGAGACTGAGGGAATTGTATTTTTTTTTAACTTACTGGAATCAATAGAGATATTCCATGTTCTCAAGGAATTTGAATATAGTAAGAACATCCAGTTAGTAGAGAAATAAATATATAATTTTCATGCACTAAGATGCTGTGTAGCCAAAAAATTTGTTTTAACATGGAAAAACACTTCATGTTAAAGTAAGTAAATTTTGAATATAACAGTTTTTATGTCTCGACTTTTTTTTGTGTGTGTGTGGTACTGTGGATTGAACTCAGGACCCTATACTTTGCAAGCAAGTACTTATTCTACTGAGCTGTCTCTCTGGCCCCTTGACTTTTTTTTTTTCCGAGACAATAGTTTCTATAGAGAAAAATTTACATATATTTCAAACTTCTTGTGTGTGTTAACTGCAAAGGGATAATAGCTTTGGATGGTTTTAATTTTTTACTTGTTTTCCTAGATGGGTATGTCTTATATGTGTGCAAAACATAATAGTTACTAAGTATGTATTTATTAGGGGGTAAATGCCAGGGAATAAGGGGATGAAGGGATCCCAGTACTGACTTATTACGTGCTGTTTTTAACTTGTGATTTGCTTAGGTCTTAATGTACAGAATTGTCTTTAATCTCTTGTTGAAGGTGTGATAATGATAGTTTTATCTTGTAAAAGTTCGTGTATTTGCAGCCTAGTGTGGTGGTGCACACCTAGAACCCTAGCATCAGGATGTTGAGGCAGGAGATCAATGTGTGTTCAAGGCCAGCCTGCATTATACACTGAGACCATTTCCAAAACAATCATATACTTCTGTATTTCTTACTCACTGCAGCATAGAAAGGAACAATGATTATTTTTTCTCTATTCTCAAACAGATCATTGACATTAAGCCTCAATTTCAAAATCAAAGTATGTTACAAATAATGTATAATTTTACCATTTTTCTTCAATTCAAACTTTACAAAACACTAGTCATATTTTACTGATCAAGAGTGTCAGCTAGCTGCCGGGGAGATGGCTCAGTAGAAATAAGCACTTCCCTGGCAAGCACAGGGGCATGAATTCAATCCCTGGTTCTGGCAAAAAAAAAATTTAAGAGTGTCAGCTGCGTAGTATTTTTTGTTTAGCCTAAAAACTGTACCTGAATTAGCTAGTATTTCTGTATAGATTTCAATAACCTAATGTTCATTTTATTTAGTATATTTAATAATTGAAAATATGAAAATTGTGCAGGGGAAATTGTGTCTCCAGTCAGTTTGCTCCTCTGTAATTCGCTCATTATTACTTATTTTATTGATTTTAAGCCACATTGTTTAAAAAAACATAGTAGCACTTCTGGAAATATTGAGATACATTTTACAGTAGAATTTGCCTTAAAAGATCAGACTTGTAGTGATCCTCCTGTTTTCAGTTCAAGTGCTGGGATGCCCAGTCTTAATTACCTTCTCAGCGCACACCGAACCTCTTGACACCTGTGGCTGCCTAAGCAAGCTCTCAGCTGGACTATCTTAGCTGACCAGCCCTTGCCTTAAAAGTTTTGTCAAGAAGGCAATAATTGTTACATAATTATCTTTGCCTTTTGTGTGGGAATTTAGCAGATTCATTGGGATTGTATTCATTGTTCGTACTGCAGGTGTTAATTTCAGTTTCTACTTAAAACGGGTTATAAGTATGGCACTGTGACTTACTGAAATCAGTTACTGTGAATGCAGAAAAAGCCTTCCAACAAATTTGTGGGAAGTAAATTTATTGGTCTAGGGTATTTTGTGCATGTGTGCAAATATTTTTATTCATTCTTTCTCACAAGTTAGCATACTTGTATACTATAATTTTATCCTCAACAAGTTTACATTTTATATTTTTAAAATATAAGAAGTAAAATATAAACTAAAATTGTGCAGTATTCTAGTACATTGATATATCCTAATTTATTTAACCACATCTCAATTAATTTCTTTTCATGATTTGTCCTTTGTCAAGTGTATCTATGCATAATTTCTTACAAGTAGATTTGCTCTGTCAAAGTTATGAACATTTGTCCTGGATAAAGATTCTGCCAGTTTATACCAACTTATTTTCTCAGATAGGTATCAAAGATTTTTATTCATTAAGGTGAAAAATAAGATTTTATTGTCAGTATTTTGTTATTATGAATGATTGAACATTGTTATATATTTGCATTGTTTGAATTTTTTCCAGAATGTCTTTTCATTGTTCTTTCATTTTCTTTGTGTTACTGGCCTTTTTTTCATATAGATTTAGCTGTTGGTAATATACATTAAAATTTGAGTATTTTTTTAATATATACCTTATAGTGTTTTTGCCACGTACTTTTTTTTTTTTTTTTTGGTGCTGGGGCCTCACTTATGCTCAGTCAGTGAATTATATTTCTGATCTCTGAAAGTTTCTATAGAGGTAAATTTATCAGTCAACAATGGCCTGTAAGTTTTATTTCATGGAAATGTTTTCCCTTTTAAGTTGTATACTTTTCTGTTTGTTTCAAGGGGGCATTGGTAAATGCCATTGAAATATAATAGAGATTCAGATAAGTATTCAAAGAGTTTGCCAAATTTTTACGTACATTTCTATGACCAACATTAAGTCAAGAAATAGAATGCTGTAAGAATTAGAGAACTCCTTTGTGCTGCTTATAAAGTAGTGTTTCATTGCTAATTATTTTACCTTTAGCATCACAGATTAGTTTTCACCTACACTTTGGATGTTGATCTACTCATGATACTTTTTTTTGTTTTGTTTTGTTTTGTTTTTTGGTGGAACTGGGGATTGAACTCAGGCCCTTGCTCTTGCCAGGCAAGTGCTTTTTCTACTGAGCTATATCCCTGCCCCTCCCCCCCTGAATTTTATATCTGGTTTCTTTTTCCTTTTTATCAGTAGCAACATTTTACTAACGATAGGAAAGAAACATCTCTGCAAAGCGAGTTTGCACCTAGGAAAACTAGGAAAAGACATGCACATGCAAGAGAGAGCATGGTGGCCTGGTTCCTTTATTTTAGTACTGTGTTTATGTGCTTTAGTCATGTTATGGAGAGTAATTGCAATTGGCACATGCTTACTGTTTCAGTATTCCATTTATGAAAAGACAGGAATTATTTTTCATTCTGGTGCTCCTGGGTAATGGGAATTATTATCAGTTTTCAGCTCTGAAAAAGTAAATTTTCAATACTACGGTCTGCTTTGATAACTGGTTATCTGTTTTCCAAAGTGTTCCCACCAGCAATGTGATGTTTCTGCCTCGGCTTTCTCCTATTCTGTCTCCTAACATTTTTCTCTTTCTTTCTCTCCCTTCCTTTTACTTTCCCTTGGGGAAGCAGATATTTAGTGTTCTTTATCAAGATTGTGAGGAACTG
The DNA here is from genome assembly GCA_004027165.1 of Ctenomys sociabilis. Lineage (NCBI taxonomy): Eukaryota > Metazoa > Chordata > Mammalia > Rodentia > Ctenomyidae > Ctenomys > Ctenomys sociabilis. Next base: position 75,853 of record PVKA01007304.1, read on the forward strand.
AGCATGGTGGTCCACATTTGTAATCTCAGCACTCTGGAAAGCTGAGTCAAGAAGATTACAAGTGGGACCAGGGAGATACCTCTGGGCAAGGGCCTGAGTTGAATCCCTGGTTCCACCAAAGAAAAAAAAAAGACAATCACAAGTTTGATCTGAGCCTGGGTAACATAGAGGCCTAGAGAAACCCTGTCTCAAAAACAGAAAAGCTCAGTGTGGAGACACACACACATTTGGAGGCTGATGCAGGAAGACCACCACAAGTTCCTCAGCTACATAGGAAGTTCAGACCAGCCTGGGCTACATAGCGAGAGACCCTGTCTCTAAGTAAATACATGCACACACACATCCATACATGCACACATACTTTAAAAAGAAATCAAAAAGGGGTTGAATGTGAAGAAAGTGAGAGAAAGTGCTTTACCACTTAGCTACATCCCCAGTCCCTAAATTATTATGTACTTCTATGGATGGCAGATGAATCCTCATTTTATGTTTTTCTAATAAATGAGATCAAATAAGGAGAGGGCATACACTTAGGAATAAATTTATATTAGCTTATTAGAGAATGGCTTGATTTGAACTCTTATCTTTTTATGTAGATAGCTGTAAAAAAAAAAAAAACAAGAGTTCCAAGCTGGGGTTGTAGTGCAGTAATAGAGTGTTTGCTGTAGATTTGATTCCTTGTGCTACAAAAGAACAAATCAAAAGGGAATGAATTTCAGGGAGCAAATGTAGATCTTTACTACTTGCTTTTTGGTATGGCTGTGGTTGTGTGTATATCTCAGCAATGGGAGACAGGACTGTTTAAGCTAATGGTTACCTCTGACATCCTTATTTTTTTCAGGGCAAGGAGCAGGAGCATACATTTGTCTTTAGACTGGATCATCCAAAAGCATGCAAACATTTGTGGAAGTGTGCTGTGGAGCATCACGCCTTTTTCCGCCTCCGAGGCCCTGCCCAAAAGAGTTCTCATCGTTCAGGATTCATTCGGCTAGGATCACGATTTAGATACAGGTTAATTTTAATACCAGCTTTCTGTATCTTTTATTCTTTTATGTAGGCTGACCTCTTGTTTTACAGTGTGGAAAATAAAGCATGGAGAAATTAATGGGTTTGGCAAAGGCACCCATTTGCCAAGATTAAAAAAGTGAAACATTTTTTGGCTATAATTTCTTAAATAGATGTGAAGTTTTAATTTTATTACGGATTTTGTAACCTTTCTTGAGGCTTTTTTTTTTAATGCATTTCGTTCAGGGTCTCGCTACGCAGCTCCAATCCTAAGTGATCCTCCTGCTTTCAGCCTCCTCAGCACTGGGGTTGTAGACATGCATCGCCACGCCCAGTCTTAGTAGCTGGCTCAGTGCCCCTGGGGGCCAGGCTGGCACAGCATGTCCTGCTAGGGATCGAACCCTAGTCCCTGCGCTTTCCTCAGCAGGTCCTTAGGCTACTGAGCTATCTCGCAGTCCTTGAAACTGATGTTAATCAACCATCAGTTTAAATTCACTTAATGACTAGTTTTATGGATTCTCTGTCCAGTCACTAGAATACCATACAAGAGTATCTTGCACTAAGTGGGATTAATCTGAATAATATTTGTGGTTTTTATTAACCTCAAGTTCCATTCTTATGTATTTCTTGTTTGCTTGTCATGAGCTAGAAATGTTTCAGATTAGGTTACACTATTGCAGGTTACTAGTTTTGACTTTTCAACATGCTATGAATGTCAATGTGAGTTAAAGAATGGGTAATACTAATGTGGCAAGTCAGTTGTGTATAATTCATACAAGACAGCTTCTATTTTACCTTTTAAAAATGGGGAAACTTTCTTAGAATTTAAATGGAAGTCAAAGAAGCAGGATAATAGCTTTTCAAGTGTTTTTGGAAAATTATTCTGATAAGCATATCATAATTGGAAAAGTAATGGATAATCTTGTTCTGATTGTACACTTTGCACTGAGGAGTGTAGATAAGAGGGCATTTGACATTCTAGATGATGTGCATGCTTAAGAAATAGCAGTGCGTAAAGCTCAGATGCAGTGGTCGGGGTTCAATCCCCAGAGTGCCGTGGTGGCCTACACCTGTAATCCCAACACTTGGGAAGCTGAAAACAGGAGAATCACTACAAGTCCGATCTATGTGGTAAGACACTGTAGACCCTGTACTAAAATGCAAAAAAGAAAGAAAAGAACAGTGCAATCTGTTGTGTATCTCACATAAACCTGGCATGAAAGAATAATGAGATAAAAAGGAACATATTAGGATTAGTAGTAATAGTTCCTTATGGGCAAAGTCTGGTTACTGCAGACTTGGTTTTTTTGTTAACTTGCTTTAATTTAGTGGGAAAACTGAGTATCAGACTACAAAAACCAATAAGGCAAGAAGATCAGCATCCTTTGAAAGAAGACCCAGCAAACGATATTCTCGACGAACTCTACAAATGAAAGGTGAAGTAAAGCCTGTCTCCAAACTCTGTTCTTCCTAACACTTTAGCATATACTGATATTGTTCACTAGAAAGGAAGTTACCTGAGCTTTTGTGGACCTATTCCAGTCAACAAGAGTACTCTGGCTGAAAAAGTTCTGTAAGCTACACACAAGGGGAAATTATCTATATTGTTAGCTGAGATTAAATTTTATATTAATTCAGATGGTATTGTGAGATTGTATTCACTTTTTTTATTACCTATTTTAGATTTTCTGTAGAGTAGCATTTTCTCTCCCTTTTTGACTTCATTGATCCCATTCATAATAAAACATCTCTTTCTCTCTCTTTTTTTTTTTTTTTTTTT
>PVKA01007305.1:0-20479 GCA_004027165.1 Ctenomys sociabilis
CTAGCAGAAGACAGTGCACTATGAGCTCCTTGTTGATTCAATGAAGAACTCATTCCAAGATTCATTAAGCTAGCAAGGCGTGCAGTACCCTGGTTCATCCTTCCAAGAGATGCTGGCATACTTAAAGACTGGGTAGCAGCAGCAAGAAGGCCTATTCCTGCTGCAGACAGGTCACGCCCATGACCCTGTGAGTCCCTACTGAGAGATGACTGCTGGAATGACTTGGACATTGTAGAACTATCGCTTGTCTATTTTATAGATTTTTTTGAAAAAAAAAATTTTTAAAGATGGCCAAAAAGAAAGCTCAAACTAGAAAGCTAGGTTAACTTTGCTTCAAAAATGGTAACGCCAAGAAAAAGGATCAATAAGGACTGTAGAATCTTCTTCAAGCTGAGAACCAGCAGACAACTCTTATGAAAAGGGAGAGGGAAAAGGAGAGGTACCTCTCTCCCAGCGAGCGGGATGCGGAGGCTCCCACAATCCCCTGCAGCAACAGCTGTAAGGTATCTTTCACTTGAGTGAGACAAGATACAAGCTAAGAGAATAATCAAGAATGGGAAGAAGGGGACAAAGGGATGAATCTCTTGCAACTGGAAAGAGGACCAAGGAACCAAGGGCAAAGGGCGAGAAAGGAGGAAATAAGAATGTAGGTGTCCCGTGTACAGGAAGCCAGTAATGTCAATTAAAATGCAACCAAGCCTCAGGCAGACTACAGCTAACCCTCCATAGTTTCATTTCCGTTTCTTTCTGGGCATCCCTGCATTCTAGGTAACTAGGAATCTCCTCCCAGTTCTAATTTTAGCCACACTGACTCCTATGTCATATCTGCTTACACTAGAAAACAAAAACACACAGCTCTTCCCTTCTGACCCAGTTTCAAAAATCTCAGAGGGCTCTGATGGACTCAGCGTGGTACATATGACCACCTCATTCACACAGGGGAGAGGACCGTGCCTCAGTTGGTTTAAAGTATTTATTCCTAAGTAATCCCTGAAAGTGGTAGATAGAAAGTCCATTCATATACGCTAGAGTGGAAGAATGTAGAAGTGTGCTTTTCCCTGAGAAAAGCTGATAGACAAAAAAATGCACTTCAACCAAACTTGAAGCTCCAAACTCTATCAGCTGTTTTCACATACGATAATGCAGGGACTATGGAATAGATGGTTTAAAAGAAAAAGTAGTCTTTTGGAAAATACTTACATGAACTTACCTTGTCCTCACTGAGACTTAACTCAGTACTAATGCTAAATTTACAGTCTATAAGAACACAAACTTTTTTAAAAAGTCATACAGTGAATGAATCAGCAGTCTGAAGAAATGGGTCATTTTCTGAGCATTTTATAGTAAGTTACTATAAACATAAGGAAAAGCAATTCATAATTCATACTCTCAAGTCTGAATCAAGGGTCAGCTATGAAGAAATAAATAATGATCAAGAGTTGGGAAGTTTTCTTGGAGATGAATGAGAGACTGTGAACAAAAGGAAACTCAAGCAGTAAATTAGAAGCTTAGGGATGAGAATTTTTCTGAAAATGTGTGGGGCGATGGAAATTATAAAAGGACCTCAAAAACATTAGATAGATCTATGAGATCACAAGCTCCAGAGCAGCAAGGAAAGCAGAATGAAGCAACATAAAAGAAGAAACTTTCTCAAACTAGACAAGTGTTAGACAATTAGATTCATGAAATATGATTCAAAATGAGACACAGCAGGTAGAACTACTAACCCTCAAAGATAAATTCTTAAGGATTGAATCTGGAACTTCCCCCTCAGGGGCCAGGGAGAGAGCTCAGTAGATAAGGGCTTGCCTGTTTCTGAGTTCAGTACCACGAAACAAACAATCAAATGAAGAGATATGCAACTTACCCCAGAAACTTGTGTTCAGAGGTGGGGCTTTTGAAAGGCAGCGGATCGCAGCCCCAGGGACAGCTGACCTGCTAGTGGGAGGTCGGGTCTCGCCGGAAGAGTCCATCTCCCTCCAGCTCCTCCCCTCACTCTCCCTGCCCTGGGAGCAGGGATGTGAGCAGCACCCCACGCCCCTCTTCTGCCATCCCCTTCTCCCTTGGAGCTGGTCGATTATGGACTGAATCCTCTAAAACTGTTAGGCAAAATAAACCTCTCCTAAACTGAAGCCACTGGCTGCTGTGTGTGGCAAAGTGTCTAAAACATGAGTAAACCTTACAAATATGCACAAACTTTTATAAAAGTTTCCTAGGAAAGATAATGGATTGTATGGCCATGGGATTCCTTTCTCGGTGGTTAAAATAACTCACCTACTCACTAAATGTTAATTTTTTCCAAATATTATTCTTACTACTTAAGAGGAATAAAATAGAGCAGTAAACAAACTGGATGAAATCTCTGCTGTGAAACTTACTTATACCCACATGAGTAAACAAAACACCATGGAGAGTAGAGAACCCTACCAGAACAATTCCTGCCTTGGGGAATTTTTTTCATATTATTTAAATGATGATACATTCATTTTCCTTTATACGACACTGCACCATGTGAGTAATAGAGGCTTCTAGTTTTTCCTAAGTAGGCAGTCCATAGGGATTATAGCAATTCAACTTTATATTAATTTCAGAATCTTGGCTTCTCCTTTGCTAAGAATATAGCTTTATTTACTCTGTATCTCTCTCTCCCTCCACCACCTTTCTCCATGATACTGTAGAGGGTCCCAAAAACCAACAATTTAATAGGTATCACAGGTGACCTTCATACAGGTAGTTTATAACCCACTAAAAAAAATCCAGATTTAAGCAAGTGAGGGAAAGTAACTGTATTAGTTACTCTTCTTTCATTGCTAGGACAAATATTTGATACGCAAAATGAGGGAAGGAAAGGTTTATTTAGCTCACAGTTACTGGAGGTTTCAAGACACCAGAGAGGCTGGGGCGCTGCCGTGTCCAGCAGGACCCTCTCCCACACCTCTCAAAAAGCACAGGGGGCCAGTTTAACAGTTTGCGCCTCTCTGGCCCCGTCCCTCAAGCCCCGCCCTGGTCCTCTGACTCCGCCCCTCATCGCTTGCGCTGCCCCTTGAGAGGTGACTGCCCTGTGATTTACATGAGGCTTTGGGGAGACAACCAGACACAAACCATAATAGTAACTGGTTCCTAAAATACTCCTAATGAAATAAAATAACTTCCAAAGTTGAGACTGTATAATCAGTAACTGCAAAGAATAAACAGCTCCATAAGGAAACTCAAGACTGCTCACATTTGAAGAAAGCCTGACCAGCAGATATTTTCCCATCTACAGAAACTATCAGTGTGGAAGTGATGGCCCACATTGAACCCACAGACACCATGGAAAAACCGAAAATCAGCCCCAGTTCTTTCCTAAAATGCAACACCTCATCTTGCTGCACGCCTTGTTCTAGGGCTTCTCCAATCATCCTCTCCTGGAAAATTTGCACTTACAGTCATCAATAATGTTTCAACCGTTTCAGAAGATATTTTATGATTTTTAGCTCCTGTCTAGTGGCACCTGAGTAACACAGGTGGCCCACTGCCCTGGTGTTGACGACCAAGGCAAGCTGGGCAAAACTGCAAACTAAATTTTGGTTTCCATACTCGCATCTCCATTTTATTCTGAGGAAATATAGGCTGCAAGAGAAAAGATAAAATCCTAGGACACCGCGTCATAAAGCCAGATAAAAAATGTTTAACAGTATTGTACCTTTTATCATTCTACTCTGTTTCCTTTACAGAAATTCAAAGTGAATTGCTTCTGTGTGCTTCTAAACACTCCACTGGTCCTGCTGAGAACACAGACATTAATGCACGTAAATAATCGGGTGTGCAGACCAAGGAAAACTGCAGCCCACACTCTTCCACCCTCGTGCGTTTTCCTTTCTCTCTCATCACGAAATGCGTCCTTCTCAATTGCTAACTTTCAGAGGAATTCATGGGAGGCTTGGGATCACCAAAGCCGGCTCTCCGCGCTTGGGAGGAGGAATTTCCGATCTAAGCGCTCAGACCTGAGGTACAGTTGATCCCAAGTCTCAGCGCTGCCCAGGACACGGAAGCCGCGGGCGGCGTCTCTCCGGGGTTGGGAATTCCGGGCTTTAGTCCTCTGAATGAGGACGTTGGTCGCGCCGCGCCTACTCCGATCAGAACGTGAACACCCCAGAGTCTACAAGCAACGCGGCGGTAGGTTCTCTTAAGGAGAGTGATTAGGCGAATTTTACTCTCCCACCCCGCACGGTGCGTCCTTGTAAGCACCGGTGCGCGCTGCAGCGCAGCACCCAACCAAGGGTCTGAAGCCGCCCTTCGGGGATGTTACAACGGAATCTGGAAGCTGGCAGCCCGGGCCCCGCCCATCCGCCCAGGCCCCGCCCATCCACCACAGACCACCCTCATGTCACGTGACCGGCGGACGCCCTCACCTGTGCGCAGTTGCACCCAGTGGTCTCCTCGGGCCCCGCCCCGAAGGTATCACATGACCAGGCGGCGCGACCAATCAGCGCAGCGCTCCGAGGCATTCAAATCAGTCGCGGGCCGACAGTTGTGCGCAGACTCGCCGGCGCCGGACTCGCGTCCTCGGTGGTCGTTCTGCCGCCATGGGCGCTGATCCGCGCTGACAGTGCATGGAGAGTCGCGGAGGGCCTCCCGGGCCCTACCGGGCCACCAAGCTGGTAAGGGCGCGGAACGACGGGGGTGACCGGGGTCACCGCCTCGACTACACCGCTCGGGCTAAGGGGTGGCCCGGGCACCGGGGCCGCGGGGCACGAGGATGAGGGTCCTCGCTTGCGGCTTTGGGGGTCGACAGCTGTGGCTCGGTGTGGGGGCCCCGACCGTCACAAGCGCGCCCGCCGCGGCTGCTTCCATCCCGGGCTTTCCGCAGGCCGAGAGGCCGGCGGGCACGGGTCCCAGAGCGTGGTGGGTCCGACTGGGCCAAGCCCAGTAGGGGTTCGTCGATTTCTTTAATTGGGAAGCAGACAGTGTTGACCCAAGCGACCGCGACGGGGCCATGATCCGTGTGTACCTTGGAGTGTTGCCCGCGATGTCAGCCCTCCGCAGCAAGGTGCTGCTGGTTGTGTGACGTGAGATTTCCCTAAACATCGGGCGAGACTTGATTTCCCCTTTGGTAAAGGAGTACGTGCTCAGCCTGACGGGTGACCTGGGAGGATATTGTGCGTGACAGCGTGCTGGCCTACCCCTGTCTAGTAACAAACAAGGGACCCCAGGAATGCCCATCCGCTGTGAGCTGGGGTGGTTAGCCTGCCTTTACCAGTGAGGAAACGGAGCCTCACCTGAGTTGTGACCTCCCAAAGTCACATAAGCAATAAGTGACTGAGCTAGAAGAAGCCACATCTTTCTGGTATGGTGATCTTGACGGGAAGTCCACTTCTCAAGTTATTGATTTTATTTGTGACTGAAAGGAAACAGTATGATAATCTTATCAATTTATTAAGAAGCCATTACATTAAAGTAGTATGAGCATGCCGAACAAGAAAGTATTTATTATCCATTAGTAATTTAGATCATTTTATCATTACAAGCCAATTAGGGAGGTGCTATTGTCCCCAAGTTATGGATAAGGACATTGAGGAACAGAGAAGACACAGAAGTTTATAAACAGTAAGTGATAAGGTCACAGCTAGGAAACTAACGATAGCTGCCTAGCTCTAGGGCCTACTCCTAAAGCTCCTGAGGTAGATTATGCTTCAGTAAAGCTGAGGTGGAATCTCCATAAGTGCCGGGAGCGCCCCTCCACACTCCCACTTTTTACTCCTCTGCAGCAAGGCCAGTACATGGTGGTCACCTCCAAGGAACTTTTAAAATAAACACAAACTAGGAAGTAGGAAAACTAAGTATACTTTTTCAAGCCTTAAGTTCTGTGCTGTGATACAGGGACCACATCAGTTAGGACCGTGGTAACAAACACATAAATGGCGTTACAGATTGAACTCATTAGAATTGGTAGGATTTTTTAGTTAAAAAGTGACATTGGTTGTGTACCACTACTGCTTTTCATGCTCAGTTGTTAAGAGCTCAGACAAATCTAGAAACATAGGTAACTCAATGTCAGTAAACAAACATTTCAAATGACAGTATGTTTTAAAAAGATAGAAGGACCAGCCAGATAGCTCAGAGGACTAAAGCAGGTGGCTGGGATTCAATCCCCCACATGCTGTGCAGGCCCCACTCCCGGGGTGCGCTGACCCAGCAATTGAGACTGGGTTTGGTGGCCTGAGCCTGTAATCCCAGCACATGGAAGGATGAAAACAAGAGAATCACTTTGAGACTGATCTACATAGTTAGACCCTGTACTAAATACAAAAAATAATAAAAAGTTATGTTTCAGGCTCATTAAATAGGGGGTGCTTTACATTTGACTTACCTATTTGTTCTCTGTTCACTATAGGAATCTTAGAGGAGACTATGCTAAAGGCCATCATTAGAGGTGTATTACTGGGGTAGGGACTGCCTGTCAGAAGCTTCATTTGACCACAGTAAATAACTACAGGTTCTAGGGTCACCCCACGATTTGAGTGTGTGGTTCAGCATTTAGCTGTGTGACCTTGGTCTAAGTAGCACCTCTGTGCTTTGTTTTCCCTTTATGGAAATGAAGCAATCATAATAACTCATAGACTTGTGGGACCGAAGGTGGAAGAGTGAGTATAAAGCGCACTGCTTGGCACAAGAGCTACCAGCACGTTACTGTATTACCAGAAGTAGAAGGCAGAAATAAATGCCTTCTCTGTTGAGGATTCAGACATGTACAGTGCATTCCTCTTCCTTCTTGCTAGGTGTCCTATATAATTTGACCAGTCAGTTCTTGCCTTTACTAAAACTCTGTTGCTTAAAAATATTACTGTAACACCAGAAGTAGTAAAATAAAATCTGTGAGATGCCAGCTCTATGTGGCACAAATGAGATGATTTAAGAGTGTTTATAATGTAAAAAATTTTACCGTATAATCAGATATGAATTAAATGTTTTGCCTGTATCAGTAAGATTTCATCTTTGTTTACTTTTACATTTTTTGTTTCTTTTGCAGTGGAATGAAGTGACCACATCCTTCCGAGTAGGAATGCCCCTAAGGAAACATAGGCAACACTTTAAGAAATATGGTAACTGCTTCACAGCAGGAGAAGCCGTGGATTGGCTATATGACCTATTAAGAAATAATAGCAATTTTGGTCCTGAAGTTACAAGGCAGCAGACTGTTCAACTACTGAGAAAATTTCTTAAAAATCATGTTATTGAAGATATCAAGGGCAGATGGGGATCAGAAAATCTTGATGACAATAATCAGCTATTCAGGTACTGTATGGATGTGTACCTATGCAATGAGATTACTGTGAAGTTTTATTTTCACTTTTTCTATAACAGCCTCTCCTTCGGTAGAAGTGATATTTCCCTTACAAGGCATTAGTACCTATTATTAATTCAGTTGACACATTTAGGAAAATTATGAGGTGAAAGTTGCCATAAAATTCAAACTGTTTAACTGTTAGTTTACAAAGAAGTAGAAATCAGAAAGGAAACTGAAATACCACTTTTGAATACTGTGAAAAGTTATAACATTTCAAGGACATGTCATTACTAATCTCTAGTGTCATAAACTGTAATTATAACACAGATCTATAGGTCCTTGCCCTCAAATACTGTGTAACCTAATATAATCACAAAAATGCATGTGGTCAGAAAATAGCACACTAACAGATAACAGAAGAAATAAAACATACATTGAGGAGAATACTCTTAAGCAGCTTTCTCACACCAGCCCCTGATTTATGTTGATGTGCTTTCTGATCCCCAGAATAGCCTAACGGATATTGCATCAAACCCTTTGTACAGGAGAGGGTGTTAAGACCATGCCTTGTCGGATGCACCTTTCTGAAATGTTCTCCCGCCTTGGAGCACTGTACATATTTTTCAGACCTTGCAATAAACCTACGCAGTTTGCATCTTCCATAGAAGCATCTGATCCCTCGGCTAGTGTAGTTGCTTTTCTCTCCCACACCCATATTCATTATATGCATTAAAGTAGGAATTTGAATTCTAATGTCCATTTTTTTTTCACTACTTTTTGAACAAAATATCCTAAAAATTGATTCTTTCCTGGTGTGTTAGTCCATCTGCTGCTGCTATGACAGAATACCAGACTGGTAATTCCTTAAAGAAAGTTCATTGGGCTTTTGGTTCTGGAAGCCAAGAAGGCCAGAACTGGGCTAGACCTTCTGACAAGGACCTCAGGGCCATCCTGCTAACCAGAGCAGCATGGCACATGCAGAAGGCAAGCCTGAAGGGCACTCACTTTTGCTGGTAACAAATGCAGTCCTGCTGGAGCTAGAGCCACCCCATTGTGGACAGTCACCCTCCTAACAACACAGGCCACTTTGCAGGGCCCTGCCACCTCTACCACATTCATTAGGAATGAAATTGCAGCATCAGTTTCAGAAGAGACAGACCACGGGACCTACAAATCAAGCACATTTATGTACTGCAAGTAAATTGTAATAATGCATATAAGTACTCTGTGTATGCATACTGTACAGCATTTATAAGTCTTTCCTATTTCTCAGGCACTTTGGGTGCTGCCTTGTTACTCATCTCTTAAGTTTTTGTCTTTATTCTCACTTTACCATATGCCCTGGGAAATCTCCTACCATTCCTACCTGCTCTTCTTCTATCAAACCTCCAGCCCAAATTTCTCCTGAGTTTTAGACCCATCTTTTTCAACTGCTGTTGGACTTAAATGTGACATTCAGAAAGTGACTTATCACTCCCTACCCCGTTTGTCTTCTGTGTTCCCTGGCTGAATACATGGTGTCTTAGTTACTTTCCACGTTGCTGAGCCAAAACACCTGATGCCCAAAGTTAAGAGAGGAAAGGGTTATTTAGCTCACAGATTGCAGGGATTTCAGTCCCTAGTCGACCGCTCCAGCTCAGAGTGGCATGGCACAGGGGCATCACGGAGGAAGAACAGCAGAGCCACAGCTCTTTCTCACCCTTACATCTTATCAAGGCTGCTTAGGGCAGGCAGCACTCACACTCTTAGTCCTCATGCCCTGATCCTAGCACTGTACCATGAGTGAAGCCCAGCATCACTGTGGACCCAGCCACCTCTAAAAAAGCCCGCCTATGACTACGTGAGCCTTTGGGGGTCCTCTAGACAGCAGCCGTAAAAATATGATCCTTCCCTTTAGTTACTTTTTTTCTTTCCCTTTTTCCCTTTAAAATATGATTGTAAAACCTGTCTATAACACTACGCAAGTATTTCTGACTGAATATTTTCTAAATGTGAATCATCTATGAAGTTATTATTTCTTTTACATGAATTTTGTGTAACTCCTCAACTAGACTTTCTGTCTACAGTCTTTTATAATAACAAGACTGAAGTACCTGCAGGTAGAGCTCCATGAGTTTTTATGGGATCTTATTGGAGAAAATCCTAGAGTTGTTACTGAAGACAGTAAGTGAAGCAAGATAGCCTGCTTATAAATAATTTTGTTTTGTATATATGTCTGTTCTTTCTAAATTGGTATAAAACGCCAGGGCCATTTTATTCATAGCTCCAGTATAGATTTCATAGAATTTGTCAGAGCAGTTTTGGAGGGCAGGTAGCATTGCCTTACCTGATAACTGGACCTAAATTAGCTCTGTGCATAAGTGAGAACATAGTGTAAATATGAAAAGTAGAACTCTTACAAGAATGAATATAAGAAAGTATTTGTTAGACAGTAAAGAACTTCTAATGTCACTAAAAGCTTACTTAGAGGGCCAGTGGGTTGACATAACACCTACCTAGCAAGTGCAAGGTCTTGAGTTTGTTGCCTGGTTCCATAAAAAAGCAAAATTACATAAAAGATACTGTGAAATTTAAAAAAAAAATGATAGACTGCATATTTCTAACATTTATTAAAAGTATGAAAATGTTGCCAAGAAAGGAAAATGCCAACTATAGCTTTATGATTTACCTTGGGGAATGAGTGGAAGAGAAGGAATGAGTAAAAAATTACATCTACTTAAAAAAGAATGATAATGTTTGATCAAGAGTCTGTGGTTTCATAACTTGGTGGTTACATGTATGAATTTCCTTTATATTATTTCCCATAGTTTTATGTCTTTTAACTATTTACTGGACCTTAAAAAGAAGAAAAAAGGAACATTAAAATTAAAAGGAGAAAGAGACTAAGTTCTGGAAATTAGAGTAAACATAGCTAAGTAAAAGGCAAAAAGTATGTAAACTAGATAATTATAAAAACTGTAGCATTATAAAAACATTTTGTGTATAAGCATTTCTTCAAAGAAATAATCCAATAGTGATCCAGAGTTCGTGGATAAAATTCAAAGATGTAGAATACACTAAAGAAAGCAAAAAATTATTAATACATTTTAAGGTTTAATGAAAAAACATTTATTTCCTAGTTATATAAATAAAGCAGGTTCTTTATATGATTTTTAAATTAATCAGCTATAAAAATTTTTCCTAATTTTAGATTATTTGATTACACATTGTTTTTAAACCAGATTTCCTGCAACTTCTCCACTTAAAACACTTCCACGAAGGCATCCAGAGTTGAGAAAAAATAGTATTGACAGTTCTTCCAAGGATAAAGAGAATGTTTTTAAGTTACGAAACTTGTCCCGTCGCACTCCCAAGAAGCATGGATTACATTCCTCTCAGGTAAAATGTCCTTTGATTAATCCCTAGTTTAAATAAAATGGCCATCTAGTTAATAACTGGATCATTAAAGCTAAATGATCCTGTAATATTCAAGCCCCTACTACACTTCCCCAACCAACATAACATTCTAAACGTATTTGCAAATTCATTTGGCTCCCAGGGCAGCAGTGATAGAAATGGCCATAAAACGTACTTGAAATGGTGTTTGTATAGTTTAAGATTATTATGTGTTAGCTTTTGTCACCGTGAATAAGTCCCTGCAAGAACCAGCGTCACATGCGGAAAGCGTTTGTCTGGCTAAGGATTCAGGACTGTCTGGCTAAGGATTCAGGACTGTCAGCCTCTCAGTAGTGTGCGGTGCTGTGGGTCCTGTGCAGGGCGGAAGGTGGCCTGAGGCGGAGGAGACTGCTTGCCTCACAGCAGTGGAGAAGAAAGAGGGGCCGACATCCTCCTGACCTTTCTGCCATGGGCTCTACCTTTGAAAGGTTCCATCGCCTCCCAATACCACTGCAGGCCCCATACCAGACCTTTGACAGTTAAATCTTCAGGTGACAGTAAGGAACCACTTCAGCTGATCTCTGCATGTACTTTTATGGTGGTTACACGGCAGTAAAGTGCAGTAGTTCCTTCGTGTGAGCATAACAAGATAAGCCAAAGTAATTCTTTTTCAGGAAACCACAGAGAAAATAAATCATGAAATCAGAGAAGATCAAGATAACTCAGGAGATTATAGAGAAATAAGCCAGGAGGATGTTGAAGAAGTTTGGCGATATATCATTCTGCTCTAGTAAGATAAAACAAGCATTGTCAAGTTCCTGAATCATTTAGATTATTTGATATTTCAAGATATGCAGATGATTAGTTCCCAAAGCTTAGAATTTAATACATACCTGTTTCCTAATATTCTTACCATAGCCTTAGTACTGTAAAAATAGAATATTTTCATTATAATTTGTTTTTTCTTTGAATTAAAGTCATGGCTATAATTTGGAGTTTGTATTGGAGCCTTTGAATGTTATTGAGATTAATACACTGGAAAATAATTACTAAATATAAGCCTGAAAGTTGATTAAACATAATGCTCTGGGGCTGGGGAGATAGCTCAGTGGTCTAAGCACCTGCCTGGCAAGTGCAAGAATGCAGATTCAATCCCCAGTACCACATGATGTGCCAGCCCCAGAATCAAGCATAGGAGTACTCACTTATAGTCTCAGCACTGGGGAAACTGAGACAAGAGAATCATTTATGAGTCTGAACTGCATAGCGAGACCCTATAACAAATTTTTTTTTAAAATTTTAAAAAGAAAATGATGTTCTGCTGCCTTTGCTTACTAGTCATCCTCATATTGCCCTCTGTTCTTATTCTGCGGAGAAAAAGTTGGTATTCTTCTTTGCAGCCTGCAGACCATTTTATGTGTGCCATCCCTAGAAGAACTCATAAATCCAAGCCAAGTAATTCCTCAATATATAATGTACAACATGGCCAACACAAGTAAGCGCGGAGTTGTTGTACTACAAGACAAATCAGGTTGGTGTTAATAGAAGAAATCGGAATCTGTTCAGGCTTAGACATAAAGGTTGCAGCTAAGGTGGAGTGAAAAAACAACCCATTGTAGAAAGTAGATTATTTTCACTGAGAATATATCAGAGTCCCTATTGTGCTATCATCATAGATTCCTTAAATAATAGCAAGAATAATTTTAAGTAAATAAGTTATATAACCCCTAGGATGATTTCAGGTGTGTGGTTTTTAGGGCTTTTTTAATGCCAAGATTAAACATTTCAAAAATACCCAAGCAATGAAAATTATTGGTCATTAACATTTGTGCTCGGTTCTTTCTGTGTGCTGAATATTTTGCTAAAGATTTCATGGTGCTAAAGATTCAACAGGTAGCAGTTAAAGAGACTTTAAGCCAACCTCCCTTGACACTGCCTATAACTCAGCTCTATTTGACATTGTCAGAGATGTTACCCAAGTCGGTAATACTCAAGTGGCACAAGAGTAGACAGAAGCAAAGTGAGAGTGAACAGAGTGTGGTATGAAGAAAAATGGTAGGGATTTATAGTTGGACATGGCCTCTAAAATAAGTAATCCTAGATTTGAGGATCTCTAGTTGCTTCGGGTATTGTGACTTGCGTCAAACTCAGGATCTCTTTTCCAAGGTTTTTGTATTTTAAAATACAAACCTGACCCTGTTCTGTAAACTATGCAATAGTTTGTAATACTGGATATATATATATTGCATATAACTGAAGTTTTAATATGTACTGTCACACATGTGATTTACTCAGCAATGGCTTTTTTGTATGTAGATGACCTTCCTCACTGGGTGTTATCTGCTATGAAGTGCCTAGCAAATTGTAAGTAAAGCAAATTTTTAAAATAATTTATAAATAAGCACCCTGATAAAATTTAAATGTGTTATTTCTCTTGATGTTTAAGTGAAAGTCTAGCAGAATCAATTGCATATGGAGTCCTCAATTGTTTTTTTCTACATAAGGTGACTTTGTAATTCAAGCCTATCTTTCATGACTTCGTTCACATAAATCATAAACCGGAGGCTAGAGACTTTTAGAATTTTCGACTGTGAGGCCCAGTGAGTCCCAGAAGCAGCTGGAAGCAAAGCACTGGGAAGAAGTGCACAGCAGGTAGCTGGAGCCTCCCCGTGCTTCAGAGCCCGCTTGTGCCCTGAGCGTGTGTTCACAGAGCCCTTATGTTCATGACGAGAAGGAGTGATCTGTTGGGCCATTAGTGAGCACTTTCTTCATCAAGCTTTTTCATAGCAAGCAGTGAAAATTGAGTTTTCACTGGTTTGAGGATAGATTCTAATTTCTTTCAAAATATTAGAAGTTTGAACATTTGTAACTTTCTATATCATCAAAAGTTAGATTATACTTCACTAATTTTAGTTGGAGATACAGTGTTCTGATTCTTTCAAAATTTTTTCAGCATTTTCAAAAATACCAATAAGATTTTATTAATGTTCAGGATATTTATTCCTTTATTGTCCACTGGGTGTCAATATGACTAACAGAATTAGTAATGAAGTTGCCTAAAGTCAGTTCAACGTAAAGATCCTGATCCTAAGCTGGAGACTTTACTAGTTCTCTTCCTACCTTCACTAATGGCCTTTCTCATTCTTTGGCTCATGGGTGACAACAAATAAACAAAGTAATTGGGATTTGCTGGAAGCCTGTCTTTAGAATTTTTTGTCTTCTGTTCTTTTCACAAATGATAACAACTGGATTGCTCACCATACTTGGGCCAGAGGTGCTATTAAAACACATTCTCATTTAATTCCCCATAGAATACTGTGACATGCAGGAATCAGCAATCAGTGTGTGATCCTTGTTTTTGTATTTCTCCACAAGAAAAAGAAACAAACTTACTTAGTCTTCTGTTCATACTGAGGAACTAGAGCTCAAACCTGAATCCTCTAGTTTCCACTAATTATGTTTATTGTGACTGAAAAAACTTTCTAATGATTATCATATACTTTGTTCTATGATTTAGGAATGTTTTTATATCTTCCTAAGAAAAATATGGGGGCTGGGGAGATGGCTCAGTGGAACAAGCACTTCCCTGGCAAGCAACAAGGGCCTGAGTTCAATCACTGGATCCGCAAAAAAGGAAGAAAAATATGTACTTCACATAAAATTCAAATTAGCCTTAAAACTGTGTGTGTGTGTGTGTGTGTGTGTGTGTGTGTGAGAGAGAGAGAGAGAGAGAGAAATTATTGTTCCTTAATCCTTCCTTAGTCTATGTTCTTAGATTTTTGCTGCCACACAAAACTTTAGAGAAAGAGGAGCCAGGGAGATGGCTCAGTAGAATATGCACTTCCCTGGCAAGCGCAAGTGCTTGAGTTCAATCCCTGGTTCTGCACAAAAAAAAAAAAAAAGTTTAGATGAAGATTATCTGGCTTTAGGAAGAAAGCTTGTAACAACAAGAGAGTTCAAGGACTCTAAAATGTGAATGTATTTCAGTCACCAGGGAAACTCTAAGATTTGATTGTGCTCATTGTTTTTTTCAAATTTCTTTTTTTTTCCTATTTACATTTTTGGTGCAGGGTCTCACTACACAGCTGAGACTGCAGTGATCCTCTTGCTTTCAGCTCTGAAGTGCTGGGATTACAGGCATGGACCACCATGCAGCTATCTTGCTGGCCCTTGATTGTGCTGATTGTATTTAAACTGGTGAAGGATGTTTTAACTATGCCAAGAATTTTCTTGTATTAAAGATTGCTAAATTTCTAGGTTCATTTTGATGGAATCATCTGTATTCAGAAATTTTTATATTTAATAGGTACACTGGATAATTCTGATAATATTATATAATGTGTGGGCCAAATTTAAATGTTAGTGAACCTAACATTTCCACTGCTCTAAGCACTAATTTTAGCTTTGCAGGGCTGATCCTGGCACCATAGGCCACTGGGACCCGCCGCTGCCCAGGTGTGCTGAGCCGGCCACCAAGGCCAGGCATGGGGGCACCTGCCTGTAATCCCAGCACTGGAGAGGCTGAAACAGAAGAGTCACAGGGAGTCTGAACTGCGTAGTAAGACCCTTTTTGTGTACCAAGCACATTTAAAAAATTATTTTTAGCTTTGCTTCCAAGGACTTTCCTACCAGTGGCAAGTTACTCCAAGCTTCGTTTTCTTCTGCATACAGCTTGGTCAGGTCTTATTTCTAAGGCCTGCTTATCTCCGTAACCACATTAAGCTAATTACTTAAATTCATTAAGTATGCTTCAGGTCAGAGAAAACTTACTCATAAAATTATAAATTTATAAAAGGTAATTTGAAGAATTATTTGCATAATCCATATATTCTTTACCAAATGATTCATAATAAAATAATTAAGATAGATTTCCCTTGTACTTCTAAAATCTTTCAGAAAACATGCTGCGTACATGGTACTTTAGGTATTTAAAATAATAAAGTAACAAGATGCACTGGCCTTTGCGTGGCTCGTGTGACTTTTAGTGAAATGATAGTGACATGCCAATTTGTAAGCAGCTCCCCCCAGGATACAAGCTTTATAATAGCTTTTGTAAGTACTTTTTAAATTGTATTTAAGTTAAAATCTATCTTGCCTATTTCATTTGCCTTCTACTTAGGGCCTAGAAGTAATGATTCGAGTAATCCAACTTACACTGGGTTTGAGCGAGATGTATTCAGAACAATTGCTGATTATTTTCTCGATCTCCCTGAACCTCTTCTTACTTACGAATATTATGAATTATTCGTGAACATTTTGGGTATGTATGCATTTTACTTGTTCAAATTAATTTATTAAAGTTTTAATTTTCCTAAAATTGAAAAGATTTAAAACTATTGGTAAATATGAAAATGGCTGGCTATATGCTATATTAAAATTCAGTGCCATTGCGATTGCTATTTTGTGTCATTTTCAACTGGTTCAGATGTATCTCTGCAACACCTTTAGTCCTGGCACCCCTACGCTTTGGTAGCTGTGATGCTACCTCCTCAGGGTGAGCCCCGCCCCGTAGGTCAAGGGTTCATTTCCACCAGACTGTCCTTACTCCAGGTGCTAGTTGTGAGTGAGGTCCCCGGGTCACCGCACTCTTTCAGCCAGCTGCCAATTTGGGACCCCTCACGGTTCACTGAGAGTTTTATGTGCAGTGATCAGATATCACCAATGGCTGCAGTGTTTGGAGGTGAGGCGCAGAGCCTCTGAGTCCGCACCAGTGTGCGTGTCCGTCAGCCCAGCAACTCCCTGGGCCTCACTGCTCCCTGGCCCTTGGCTGACTAAATGCAGTCTCCAGTCCCCTGCCCTTCCCAGGGCCTCGTGCGCAGAGCTGAGAGTCCCAGCGTAAGCAGTGGCAGCCACAGGTTCCTTTAGCTCGGTTCAGGTGTGCTCAGGTGACAAGGGGAATTTCCAGTAGAAAGCCCAAGATCATAGCAACTCAATGCCAAGAATTCCCCCCGAGGTACGCATCAAATATAGGCAAACTGGGCTCTCCCTATCTATGATTTTTTTATATGTGAATCCTATTGAGGGTCAGAAACATTAAAAAAAAATACTATTAGACTGAAGATGAGCATGTATAGACATTTTCCTAGTTATTATTCTCTCAAGTGATACAGTATTATAAAGAATCTAGAAATGATTTAAAGTAAGAAGGGATAGGCTTGGAATATATGCAGATATTTTACCATGTTCTATACAAGACTTGGATGTTTGGATTTTCATACCCATTCTCAGAAGGTTCAAGGAAGGTGGTCCTAGGAGCAGCTTCCACGGTCCCTAGGGATGACTGGGCCTGTTCTGCTACATCACGGTTATCTTATACTTGAGACATTTCCAGTACTTGTAGAATGACAACAGATATTTTAACTGTATTCTCACTCAATCCGTCTAATTGGGCTGAATCTTTTTAAGTTACTTATATCACAAATGGGAAAACCACCAGTCAGTCTTGCACGTTTATAACCAAATGTTATGCATGTGTGCTATTTAAGTGGCTTCCAAATTAAGCAACTACTGTTTATACTAACAATATATACTATAGTAATGCTTTATTTTTTTTTACTTTATTTTTTTATTTTTGTCCACTGTCACACAGTTGCATCTTAATTTTTGTTTCATTTCCTGGTAGTTGTGTGTGGCTACGTCACAGTTTCAGATAGAGCCAGTGGGAAACATAAAATCCGACATGATCCACAGTCTTCCAAGCTCCTTCACTTAACCAGTTTGAATTCCTTCAAATCAACTGAGTGCCTTCTTCTCAGTCTGCTTCACAGAGACAAAAATAAAGAAGAATCAGATTCTCCTGAGAGACTGCAAATAAGTGGCCAAGGAGTCCAAGAAGGATATGCTAAGAACATGCAGCTAGTTAATCTGAGAAACAGAAGAGTCAGAGCTAATAATGCCATGGGAGGAAGCTGCCACAGTTTGATAGGCTTGAGTGGTTTGCACGTTCTGTCTTCTGACGTCAGACCGAGGTGCTCTTCCTTGGAGGGAATTGTAGATGCACCAGGTTACTTCCCTATGATGGTGCCCAGTGCCTTCTGTGAATCTGTTCTGAGTGCAGAACAACAAAATAGTGAACAGCGTTTAGAGTCGAAGCCCAAACGGGGGTTCCTGTTGAATCTCCATTCAGAAAGCCAGGCTCCCAAGCCACTCTGCAGTAGTGGCTCTAAGAGAACTTCTGCTTCCGCTGTGGAAGACCAAGAGGCATCTTGTCCTGGGGACTGCAAGCCCAAGCAGCTTTGCAGATCCCAGAGTCTGCTTTTAAGGAGCAGCTCCAGACGGAACAGCTGTGGGGACACACCAGTGGCTGAAGTTGCTGTGAAGCCAGGCCCCGGACAAGACCACACCAGTGTGCAAAGCGCGATGGCGGGCGAACGCAGGGAGCGTAGTGTCCCAGTCCATAGAAGACTGTGCCAGAGCACTGTAGAGCTTTCAGGAGACTCTTTACCGCCAGCTCCTGCTGTGTTCCCTGGCACGCAAAGTAAGGTGGTTGCTTTAGGTGCATGCGATGCTAACTGTTAGTGTTTACTAACGCTGCATTGTGCTTACCTGGCTTTTCTTCTCTGAAACTGCTTTACTTATTTCTCAAAAAGAAATTACTGTAAAACACTTGTCATGGCATAGTGAAGATTTATTCTGTCCCCTTGAAGCACTTGGACTCTTCTCCCATCTCGCTTATTGTAAGACATTTTATTTGTAATAAGGCTTTTAGTACTTAGACATAGTTTGTAAAGAAAATGGTGAAAAGCTAAATATGCTTTGAGAAAAGTGGAAATTTGTAGAAATAGTCAAAGGAAATGAAATACAAAGTATTATTTTACACTCTTATGTGATTGTACGTGCTGGTGTTGTGAAAGCAACTGTTATCGTTGATGGTTTCCCTCCGGGGGTGGCTTTGCCTTCTAGGTCTGCTGCAGCCTCATTTGGAGAGAGTTGCCGTCGGGGCACTGCAGCTGTGTTGTTTATTACTTCCCCCACCGAACCGTAGGAAACTTCAGCTTTTAATGCGCATGATTTCTCGAATGAGTGAAAACCCCGATATGCCCAGACTTCATGATGCAATGGGTACAAGGGCACTGGTGAGTTTATTTCTTATGGAGAGAGATGAGCTCTGGTGCACACATCCTCTGCAAAACTTAATCCAGACTGTTTCAAAGTACTACTCAAGCGATTCCTCAGTTGTGAAGTTCTATATTCTTAGATCAGGAAGACATAAAAGTCTGGCCTCCCCTAGCAACCAGTCTGGCCAGTCTGTTGTACTTTCACATCCTGCTGTTGATCTTTCAGACCACATTAGCTTGTCTCCTACCAGGCTGTCTGGTGGGAAGGTAAGAGCAGCTGTGAGTACTATGTGAAGTTAATGCTGCTTTCACTCTGGAAATAGAAAACTTGTGAGAAATGCTCATGTAGGAAGTTACATACATGTTCCCAGGGGTGCAGTGGCAGCGAAGGTGTATTTGATGAGCTAATATAGTAGCGGGTCTCAGTAGAGGAGAGGTGCAGACATAGATATGGTATTGCCAAGCAGTCTGGCTCCTTGAGGAGCTAGGACCCAGCTCTTCTGTGTAGACACTATAGGAAATAAAGTAGCTTCCACTGCCCTGGACAGCACCATTTTCTGAGACCATGGCTTCCATTTACAAAGTAGCAGGGAATCTGGAGCTGTGTTGTGCTTTTCCACTCACTGTTACAGGTAGGACAGCTCTCTAACGAGCATGGTCCTGATATAAGACAGAAAGTTGTTTTCAAGGAGTTAGAGCACAGTTAAAAAGCATGTTTGTAAGGGAAGAGAGCTTGAGAGGCAGAATTGCAAGGTGAGAGCTTTGCATTTATGCATTTTGGTCTGAAGGTATGGGCCATACAAGTGAAGTGCAGCCCAGCAGAATATCGGAGACGGGAGCCTGGTGAATGAGAGGTTGAGGCCTGGGCAGGTTCCTGAGTCATGCACCTAGAGACTACTGAAGGCAGAAAGCAGTGGAGTTCTACAAGGTGATATAC
Source organism: Ctenomys sociabilis (assembly GCA_004027165.1). Classification (NCBI taxonomy): domain Eukaryota; kingdom Metazoa; phylum Chordata; class Mammalia; order Rodentia; family Ctenomyidae; genus Ctenomys; species Ctenomys sociabilis. The sequence continues at coordinate 19,640 of PVKA01007305.1, forward strand.
AGAAGGGGCAAAAAGCTGAGACTGAACCTAGGAGCTAGAAAATCACCCTGACATACAGGAATAAGTTAGAAGTATTCAGAATTTACTATAGCTGTTCATCATCTACTTTGTGAAGAACCATAGAACTTTGAGCCGGGGATTGAAATCAGGCCCTTGCACTTGCCAGGGAAGCACTTAGCCTACTGAGCCGTCTCCCCAGCCCTCTGGTTACTTTTGAAGGAGCAGAGACTGTGTGGTCAGCTGCTTGTGTGGATATACATAGGAGTAAGGACTTCTGAAACACTGAATTTATCACAAATTTTTAAATCCTTATGATGCAAGTGAGGGGCCAGGGAGATGGCTCAGTGAAATAAGCGCTTCCCTGGCAAATTCAAGGGCCTGAGTTCAATCCCCAGTTCTGCAAAAAAATAAAAGCTATGATGCAAGTGAAAAATGTGGGTATAAAGTGCCATTTAAAGACTAATAGAATAAGCATTTAAAACTGTCCTGCGTAGTTTCAAATGATGAACTGTGCCAGCTTTCCAACCTCCAGTGAACGTGTTCTCTATGTTATGTTTTTGTTTGCTTGCTAGTGGAATTTATGCAAAAGTCTTTGTTCTGTCTGAATCCATATGGTATTAATATTACTGTGGTGTTTACTGATAAAACTGAGAAAAATAAAAGGCTAAGCCTTATGGAATCCTTTTGAATTCTGTAAAGAAATACTGAAAAGTACTTGAAAAAATCTTCAACATAATAGAATTCTTAATCTAACCAGTAAATCATCATCTTGAGTTATAAACCAAAATCTGCATATCGCTGTATCTTAGTACTTCACATAAGGCTATTCCGATTTGCATG